>OZ026619.1:34133058-34165058 GCA_964020975.1 Hermodice carunculata | reverse complement strand
AATTCTCATCTTTATGTCTACCGAAACATGTTCAACATATAACTTATGAAAAAGAAAACAAACCAAAACAAAAAACAAAAAAACACATAAAACACAGCTATGATCAGGGTTTTCCTTTTAGTTTTTTTTTCCTCAGTTTTTCTGAAGGTCATCCAGCCATACCTTTTGAGATCATTTTGGGGGTCCCCAGTATTCTCAGTGCAGGGCCAGAATTTTGCAAAATTTTGCGAGAATCTATTTGGATTTTTGTCGACTAGTTTTCTTTTTTAAAGAAAGACAAGTTTATGAGAATCTTTACGAGAATGGATTCTCGGATTCTCATTGAAATTCTGGCCCTGCAGTGGGTCACAGGCATACAAAAATTCAATAAATCTATCTATTCAACATTTAGGGTCCTCTTTCTTCAAGGATTTTGAAGGGGTCTGTTGTACCCTTTAAAATAGGGAGCACATGTTAATTTCTATGCCTCATATATGTACCTTTTTGCTGAAAGGGAAACACTACATGATCATAACATACACTAGCAGTCTGAATACAGGATCACTCAGAAAATATCTCCATGAAAATAACAACACAGTGAAATAGTATTTTAACATTGTTTCAATAAGAATTATGTCCAAAATTTTGAAATTAAAATTACAGTGAGTGAGAAAAAATGTCAAAGATACAAAAAACCGTGAAAATTAAAACACAAAACAAGATATGTTTGTAAAACATAGATGCCCCACTCCCTCATTACCCTTGCCCTCGCTATCCTATTGATAGTGGTAGAAGGGGCACTCGTGACCTTACAAAATTAGTGAAGGTTAATCATACATCAATGTCACATATCTTTATACTTTAACCTTTAAAATGAGGTCAAGGTCATCAATCTTTGAACTTCGTCTAGCCCCAAATATGGACTATAATCCTGTGCAATATAAAAGTCCTAGCTTAAAAACCTCTTCAGTTATTGTGCGGAAACCAAAGTTAACTCAGGTACCACTGTGACCTTGGAAATTAGGTCAAGGTCACCCATCTTTGAACTTCGACTAGCTTTTGATTAGAATGTTACACCTTTACAGTATCAAAGTCCTAGCTCAAAAACTTCTTTCTGCGAAAACCATAGTTTAACTACAATCTCTCTGTGACCCTGAAAACTGGGTCAAGGTCACCCATCTTCAAAATCAACCTAGCCCTTACAGAGAACCATAAAGCTGTGCAATATAAAAGTTCTAGCTCCAAGGTATAAGTTATCATGCAGAAAGCATGAAACCATATTCAGTAAAGTGGCTCTGTGACCTTTAAAATGAGATCAAGGTCATCCATCTTCAAACTTCGCCTAGACCCAAATATGGACTATAATCCTGTGCAATATAAAAGTCCTAGCTTAAAAACCTCTTCAGTTATTGTGCGGAAACCAAATTTAACTCAGGTACCACTGTGACCTTGGAAATTATGTCAAGGTCACCCATCTTCAAACTTCGACTAGCTTTTGATTAGAATGATACACCCGTACAGTATCAAAGTCCTACCTCAAAAACTTCTTGAGTTATTGTGCGGAAACCACAGTCTAACTACAATCTCTCTTTGACCCTGAAAACTGGGTCAAGGTCACCCATCTTCAAAATCAACCTAGCCCTTACAGAGAACCATAAACCTGTGCAATATAGAAGTTCTAGCTCCAAGGTATAAGTTATCATGCAGAAAGCATGAAACCATATTCAGTAAAGTGGCTCTGTGACCTTTAAAATGAGATCAAGGTCATCCATCTTCAAACTTCGGCTAGCCCCAAATATGGACTATAATCATGTGCAATATAAAAGTCCTAGCTTAAAAACCTCTTCAGTTATTGTGCAGAAACCAAAGTTAACTCAGGTACCACTGTGACCTTGGAAATTAGGTCAAGGTCACCCATCTTCAAACTTCGCCTAGCTTTTGACTAGAATAATACACTTATACAGTATTAAAGTCCTAGCTCAAAAACATCTTGAGTTATTGTGCGGAAACCACAGTCTACCGACCGACCGACTGACCGACCGACAGACCGACCGACATGTGCAACGCTATATGCCCCACCTTCTTCGAAGGGGGGCATAAAAATACAGCAATTTGCAGTAGTATACATGTAGGTACTGTATTTGTACATGTATATATCTTTGGATACAAATTACATAAGGGCTCGAAATAAGCACTTTACTAATATATAGGGAAAGCCTTGCAGATTTATGAATTTTTGTTTGGCTGGTGAGTAAAAATATATCAATTTCGAGCCCTGTTACATGTTCATGCAAGGGATCACAATACAGGAGGCAGCATGAAAACTGAGTTGACAGTTTCTACATTCATCATAACATCATGAGACTACAGCTTCCTACCTCAAGATTCCAAAGCAGATTTTGCCAGAAGCTGTCAATTTTCAATGACACCTAGTTGGCAGGCCAGATGCAAGTGTGACCTTCACATACTGTGGTGTGCTGTGGAAGAAACTAATGATCAGCTATACATCTGGGCTCAGATCATTGATAACTTACCAACACTTTATCCACATTTAATCCATACCCAACAAGAATAATCAATAAAGATTAAGTTTATCTCCAGATAAAGACAAAATCATTGATGCGCTATGCTTTTTTCTGTATTTTGCAGTTTTGTTACAGATATAACCACTCAGCTGATCACAATGCTGGAAAATTTGTTTGGAAAAAATTACTGAAAGTGAAGGGAGTTGCAACATGTGACTTGTAACAGAGAGACATTTTTGTAAATGTGCCTACTGTATACTCATGTGTATAAATTTTCAGTTTTTGCATTTCAGACATTTATTTGAAATTTTACTGTCATGTTTTAAATGTAGGTACCATGAAGCCCATTATGGTAAGACTAGTATCTGAGTCACAAGACATAAATGTAAATTGAGTTTCTCAAGTTGAAATCATAAGACATGTTATTCTCTTATACGCCTATCTTTCAGAAAGATATATGTTTGGCTATAAATGTGTGAATTAATTTAAAGCAATGTCAGGGGTCGGAATTAAGGGGTGTCTTGCTGCCCAAGACAATTTAAGATTTATTGGGGCAACTTTAGATGACTCCCTGCTGGGCAACTTGTTATTTTCAGCTTAATCAGTGTGGTGTTTTACAGGGCGAAATGAGCCACAACAGGAATCACAAATGATCAGGTGGCATTTATATACATTTCACATAAGAATTACCGAAGTACATGTAAAATGCATTTTATCAACTTAAATGACTAATCGGAGAGGTCACAATCAACTTTTATTTGTGTATTCAGCTGAACATACAACAGAACACACAAAAGTCTTGAAAATCTCCAAAAAGATGATTACATTTCAAGATAAAGCAACACACTATGACCCGGTGGGTTATACACATAGATTTAAGTCATTTCATAGGGTTTTATAATTGTGCAAATGGAATATTAAATTTCAAGTTTCTCTTTGTGAATTGAAAATGGAAATTTTGAAATTCGTTTAGCCATTGGGTCTACATGCAATTAATTAATGCCATATTCAACATTAATTAGCCAGTAGCTTATGTACTATTTTACTTTTTAACCTGTGGGGTTTTTTTGTTTTTGTTTTTGTTTTTGTTTTTTGTTTTTTGTTTTTTTTTTTTTGTTTTTGTTTTTTTTGTTTTTTTGTTTTGTTTTGTGTGTGTGTGTTTTTTTTTCTCTTTTGTTTTTGGACTTGGATGCAGACAATCTCTCATTATGTCAACAATCAATATTTTCTCCAATGCAGTAAGGTAAATCAATTGCACAATAACACTGCTCGTTGCGAAATTACCAAGTGCTGTGTGACTCAGTACACAATTATTTGATGAATTATTTACATCAGAGAAAATGTGTAACTTCAGGGGTTCTAAGGCAACTTGAGAAAATATCCTGGTTGTCCATGGGCAACTTGCAAAAAAGTAAATTTTTAGCCCTGAATGTACACTGTTCCTTGATATTCATAATTGGGACCACATTGCAAATCTGAGTTACATCTGCCCATGGTGTTGATTATTTGGCATCAAAAATTTCCAAATTTATTACAGTTCTGACTCAGTATTGGTTCATGTCCACAGTATCCATATAATTGCAATTACATGCATATTGAATTTATCATGGATGAGCCTCGTCCAGCAAAAACCTTAGAAACACCCCCTCCTACCCCCCCCCCCCTAAAAATATCGAATTTTATAATTTTAGACAAAATCAATGTGATTTTTTCTGACCTTTCAAAAAGAAATAAAAAAACAAACCCACCTACTTAGGAATTCCTGGGAAAAAACTCATCCCTGATTTGCCAAATTCCTTCTTATTTCCAGCACTATTTGGCCTTAAAGTACAAGATTCAAGACATTTTTGGCACGAGCAAAATGATCATTCATCAACTTAAGACATTCCAAACTTTTTCTGAGTGGAAAAAGTACTAATGTTGAATTGTGTCTTGCAGCAGAAGCAAAGGGCATGTCTGATGGTGTCAATGCTCTATGAGGAAATAATCTTGATTGACCCACACATCCTGTAATATGTGACAGTAATCATATAACATATGGATATAACATATGGATATAAGTGTGCCCAGTGTTAATACATAATGACCTAACTTGTAATACAACCTTCCTTCATTAACCCTGTCCCTTAAACCAACCAAACGTTAACCCTTTCCCTTAAACCAACCAAACTGGCTGGTGGTCAAATGCCATCTACTTTAATGTCATAGATTATTTGCAACAGTAATAAAATATGACTTTAATGAGACTTGTCGATGAGACCTATGGAGATAACATGCTCCAAGTCAACAACTTTCTTTGGCTTGATTTAGGCTCTGACACAAGAATAAAGCTGTTGACTAAGTCACTTTTAATTGAAAGGGTGTAGGGTTAAATTTTCATTATGTATCCTTCTGCTTTATGATTTGATCTTATCACGTTTCCCAATAGTAGCAGTTACATTGAATCAGGATAATTTTTTTTTTCTGAGAGTAGAACTCATTGTCCCAGTTCCCCAGAAAGACGGCTTGATTCTTGAAGGATATCCCAAAATTGATATTGTGCAACAATTTTTGGTTCCCTTTTCATCAGTCCTTTTTTTTTTCTCAGCAGAGGTGAGACTCCTTCATGGTTATTTCCACAGTGATGACAGCTGTAATGTACTGACTATTATAAATATCAAAACATAATCAACATAGTTGGTTTGATAAATTCCAACACATGCTGGTGAGGTCTCTCCCTAACAAATGACACCTGGCTAGATAGATGTTTAACTCTCCAGTTTACTTGCCCCAATAAATCATAACTGTTGGTGCTTTAGTTCACATTCGCCACCTGACCGAGTCGCTGCTGATCCATGAAAGGTCAACAGTATGGGACGCTTAACCTCCCACCCCCTCCTTCCTCTTCTACATAATCTAAAAAAGTCATAGTCAGTGACCTTTGATTTTTCAGCTACCTAAAAAAAACCCTTGGCCAAGTTTCAACCATGAAAGGTTAATTTAACCTGAATATCTTGCTTTTCAATTTACCTAGCTACTGTGGGCCTCCTGAAATCAGTAATATCTTTACGCATCAACATACTATATATTTATAGCAGAACAATTCCGCAAACAGCCATAAGAGAACCAAGCTGGTTTAACCTTTTTCTCCCTTTGACATGCTGCATGTCAGACGTTGTCCGCTTCAATTATTTCCACCGAACAATTTCCCACTCATACTGACTAATGCTGGCTGGCAGTCAAATGTCACCTGCTTCAAACCTTTTGACCAATTTTAACAGAAATGGAATAGAAAATGAATGAGAATTCTAGATAAGACGTAGCCATATGCCCACTTGACTTATGACTTTCCTTGGTCTGGTTCGGAAAGGGCCCAACCCATGCAAAGATACAATGGCGTTCAGAGAAGGGATTACCCTTGACGCCCACAATCTTTTTTCCTCAATTCTGCAATTTGCATGTGCCATAATACCGTGTAGCTCCAAAAATTTGATGAAGCTGTGATGAATCCTGCTTGGCATATTATAGTAACATTGTCCAATTGTGCGCCACTCAGATGGCCTTCAAATAAAAACTTCAAAAGTTTCATAACAAGTTTAAAAATAATAAGGAAAAGCTGGTTTTCGATAGGAATGTGGTCCATTATAATGTGCATCTCTGATAAAAATTTGGTGAAGCTGCGATGGATATTTTTTCAGATATTATGGTAATATCATCCCTTTGTGTGCCACTCAATTGGCCTTGAAGTAAATACTTTTAAGTTTCATAAAATGTTAATAAATACAAAGAGGAAGTTAGTTTTTAATAGGAACCTGGTCCATCACAAAATGCATCTCTGACAAAAATTTGGTAAAAGCTGCGGTCAATATTTTTTTAGACATAGGCGCAACATCACCAATGTTGAAACTAGTAAGACGGCCTTGAAACAAATACATTAAAAGTTTCATAAAAAAAAGTTTAAAATAATCAGAGGAAGCTGGTTTTCAATAGGAACCTGGTCCATCATAAGATTCTGCTGTGACAAAAATTTGTTAAAGCACCACTAAGATGGCCTTTAAGTAAATACTTTTAAAGTTTGTTTAAAGTTAGAAAATAACAAGAGGAAGCTGGTTTTCACAAGGAACCTGGCCCATTATAATGTGCATCTCTGAAAAAAAATTGGTACAGCTATGGTGAATATTTTGACAGTAAGACGGACGTCTCCACTATTATACACTTATGTAGAAAAACATGACCCATATTCATAAATATCAAACCCAACAATGACAGCAAAGAGATTCCAGAGTTACCAAAGCATCAATGGACGTCTCCTTTGAAACTTAAAAGCTTCATACACTATTCCACCATACCGACACTGGTATAAACTGGTAAATAGTAATACAATTTTCAGCACCATAAAGTTGACTAGAGGTGTTATGAGGTAAAGTATACTAAGGTATTAGCTGAAAGCCACTTCTTCCACTGTACTGGATGAAGATTAAAAAAGAAAGAAATCCTGCAAAAAGTGAGTATGATCATGGTTTTCCAGCTTAAGACGGACTAGAGAAAATTCTCTAGGTGGGTTCAGTATACTTTACGGACGGACAGACAACACTGGGGACGACAAAACCTTCCTGCACTTTATCGGAGTAAAATCAGTCTTGTTAGTTGTTATTACTTTAGCTTTCAGTTCCCAAACTCATCTTTGTGTTTAAGTTATGAGTCATTTGAGGTAAAAATTATTTTCTTTTTTTCTTTTTTTGAGAAGTGAGGTTAGCTTTGATTTAATAGATGCATTCAAAAATAAAGTGAAAATATTGGGTTTTTCTTACACATTGACAAAACTTGTATATTTCAATGTGTAGAGCTACATAAATTTCCTATCATAAACACTGTTTGGCACCCTCAGACTCAGCCTGAAGGCCAAGAGGTCTTTTTAACGTATGCAATTTATCAATTATGGCGTTGCTCACCTATAAAATATAAAAAAAACATGCCTTCTAGCAACCAGTGGGCACATTTCCGGATAATTGCACAAGCTAACATACAATATAATACATGTTTATACCTGGAGTCCATAAAATATTATACTTTTTAAGCCATTTTTTAGTCTCTTTAGTATCAATTTATATCATTTTGAAACCCGCAATGTTACAAGGTTTCCAGGTCACACAATATGCATAAAAAGACAGGTAAAACACCACTCCTAATTTTCACCATATTTGTAAATGACTTAACAAAAACAGCATGGGTTATTTCTTCCAGCAACTGATCAAAGGCAACCAGGTAATTATGACATGCACCAATTAAGCATGAAATGGTGGTCTACTGCTGGGATTATTGCAGGCTATTAATAACCACAATGGAAGCATTCCCTGTGTTGGTACAATCATACCTCAAAACCTGCGGTGAAACTGAGACACTCCCATGAGCACCGTCTCTTAAATTGGTTTTATTTCGTATGCTTGTTCTTGTAATGTTAGATTCTGGGAACACAGTTTCTTAAATTAGTCTGTTTATGACATTCTTAATTGAACAGATTTGTTAAGACACATCTAAGACTACTGAAAATTAACTCACTCATTAGCTTGACGGGTCACTGATGTTGTAGTCATTAAGAATTAAAAGAATGAGCCTCTCATACCATGGACTTATTAACTACGTCCATTCTCATACCATGACACCTTATATTTGATGAGATCTTGGGAAACGTGAAACTCTCACCAAAAGCCCCTTCGAACAGAGTAACTGGGAATCTATAACCAGTTTCACACTCTCTTATTCATATGAAAGACAGTTTGGATGCTATGTTTCAATTTTATCACACTTCTGCACAAATAGGATGAAACTCCTGTGCAGGACGTGCTTTCCAAAGCAGAGGGTACATCCCCCCCCCCCCCAATGCAGTATCTATCCACTCTATTATTTAACATATATATTTTGGCATATGGTGTATTTTTTTCACTGACAGTGTGGTTTCAGCACACAGCAAACATTGTCATTTAACATTTTGAATATGCATCCAGTTTACAATGTTCAGGAATGCAGCACCCAGCTGAATGCATGATCTTTATATCTGATGTCTGCTCTCAAAACGATGGAATCTGGCATCCATTTTACAGGGTACAGACCCTCAAAGCAGAACAAGACCCACATTTGATATACGCAGAGTGACTTATCGGGACAATTTGGGAAACATGCTTTCATATCAACAACACTTTTCCATCGTCTAAGTATACAATACAAACTAACCTCTCTTTTCGGGTCTGGGATCAATGTAATTCTCATATGATCAGATTGGGGATTCCCCGTCAATGTACACATTTACTCTGCCGGTCTCATCATGAGGAAGTCTCCTACTTCTTAGTCTTATAAAGTTTTTACAATCTTTGTCTTCACAATCTTTTGCACCACATCCAAATATGTCCACTTTATTCTTTCATAAATGGGTATCTACTTCATTAACAAAAATAAAATTGAATGTAATGGAGACGGCAGACGGCGAGACTGAACGATATTACATCCCTTCCTGCGGGAGATGCACATTAATGATGAAAAAGGGAACAAAAATATTCCACAATATCAAATTGCCTTCCTCACTTTTTTCTTCAATTTTTCGGCCTATACCATATTCATCTTAATAAGTGCACACTCCCTAATAAGTGCACACTCCCATTTTTTTCAAAGACAGAGCCCCCAAAATACCCCATAGTTTTCATGTGAGTGGTAGAATTTATTACTACACTTAGGATCTACATTTTTTTCACCTTTTCTGGATAAAATTTGTTCATAACACACTGTGCGCTTATTGAGATGAATATGGTAGTAAGAAAAGTGCACTGCCTGAGATAATGACTCTGCCACTGTTGACAGCTGAGCATACCTTCCCAGGCAATCAGAACACCACCGACCCAAGACTATATTCTCCCCATGTCTGACTGAGCCTGAATCGATAGCTTTCTGTGGCATGGAATGCACTAAACCCGCACCATGGAAATCTACTGCAGAGCCTCCAAGCTAGCCGATGTTAAAAGTGGGAGATCTCCCTCCTGCAGGTACTGAAAAGTGGGAGAGCGAGTGCCAAAGGTGCATAGCTGGGAGGGGGGAGGGGGGTATGCTCCCCAAGGAAACATTTGAAAACTTGAACCTTCATTTCCTGCATTTTGAACCACTTTAGGCATCATCATAGACATACTGCGCGAGAATATAGTACAACAACACGGCAAAACAGTACAACTTTACAGCCACTGATGGAATAATCTTTTTTTTTTTATTCTAAAAAAAAGCAGAAGACATTTTATAAAAAGTGGGAGACTTTGTAAAAAAAAAAATACAATAAAGCAGGAGATCTCCTGATGGGCAGGCAAACTTGGAGGCTCTGCTTTTGACTTGAGGAATGCCATCATGCTAGGGCTTACGTACAATTAATTCTCAGCAAACATGTTTTCTACTAACATAAAATTGTATATAAGCAAAAAAGTTGAGGCAAACAACTTAAGTGTACATGTACCTTTAAAGCAGACAACAATTTGTGTTTGGGTGGAAATACAGTGGTCCCATTCTTATATAAGGCCACCCAAAGTGCACTGTAAATGAGACCTTAAAAAATGGTGGCCTTAAAATAAATTGAAAATATCAAACTTGCTGCATGGAGAAGTGGCCTCTGTAGATGGGTTAGCCTCTCATCGAGGTGGGGGTGGAAGTGGGGGTGCAAGCTTATAAGAGGGGAACCAGTGTATATGAACTCGGTATGACATAAAAACTGAAACTGAAAGACAAAGCTGCTTTGTTCATCCTGCCTTTGTATATAAAGTTAATCATGTTTACAGCCAGTAGTACTCAAAGGTCTCTATCCACATGTACATGTATATCACACAAAAAATATACCATAAATATGTTTATTGTGACAAGCTGAGCGAAGGGATATACATAGCTAATAAAAGCAGTAACCTGCTTACCACCAGCCAAATCATGCCAATACGTCGAAGATGAACAAATATCGTGTATAGCAGCATATGCGAGGCTTTACCAGCAAAACACAGCACCCTATCCATGAATATACTAATTAAATACTTTAGAGGAAAACCCCAATTAATGTTATCCCTGCATGAAAACCATGTCACGAAAGCCTCTGCAAGCATTTAACATATACACAAGACATTTTCTCTGTCTTCTATATATTAAATAAACCATAAGAATCTAAGCATTCTGTGGGTTGAAACTAGTGGTAACACGCAGTCGATGGGTCAATTTTACAAAGAGTTTACGGTATGATCGTCATGGTGTTTTGCTGCAGGAAAAAGAAAGAAATGGTACTCACAGGATAAATTGTTGTAGATAGATCTCAAATTCAGCAAACACACCTGAGAGAGGAATTCTGCGAGAACCTACACAGATACTTTGATGTGTCAACATCAAAGGTGTCAGTACAACAGGCATGGGTGTCACATGGCCGATAGGCTCCACCAATAGCGGGAGCCGTCTACACTGGACTGGATCATGCACACTGAAGCAAAACCTACACCAAGGTAAACTATAATCACAAGCTACCCCCAACTGAGGCACTACCCTCATGCTGGTTGCATATACAGGTATTCCGTTTCCATTTGAACCCAATGAAGATGTCTTCTCTCAAAATGAACAAGGATATTGGGGAGAAAAGAAGAACCTATGTCAAACTGGTTTTCAAATTCACAGAGCTTGACCTGTAAGCCATTGTAAACCACAGTCAGTGAGGAGTGCCACCCACCGCCAGAGAATTGCCCGTACTTATCAATTACCTGAATGTAGGAACCCCAGAACTAGATTTATCAATTACCCACATCCTTTGTATAATGAAGTCAGGATCGCTTGTAACCACAAAGTGAATTCTTAATGCTCTAACTGGAAAGAAAAGTGACAACACCATTTTTCACGTCCTGGTCTCTTTCTTCTTCCACAGAAATAAATATAAAAAGAAGTAACCTTTGTCAGTCTATCTACATACATCAACTATACATTTACATGTATATATATTTACAATGTACCTACAATGTGCACTGCAAATAAGTCAGCCCTTTGAAAGATGTGTTGCACACTTATAGCACTTCTATTTAATTTTTGTGATTGTGGTTGTTCTGTTCAAGCATGCTAATGCTCCACAGATCTACCAAGCCACCTGGCCAGCAAACAAAGTGCCTACCATTTCGAATCAAAAGTTAACAACAGATGGTCCAAGTACAAAGATGGAAAAATGTCATTCCCTGGCCTTCAGCTTTGCGTGCGAGCCAAAAGGGAAATGATTCAGTCTGATAATGTGCCTGACCGAAAGTCAGGGAATCCCTGGACTGGAGATAATGTGTATTATTCACTTGACCTACTGAATCTACGATTGAATGAAATGTCTGGAAATAATCTTTGCATCATGCAAACAAACTGGTTTACTTGTATGCAGGACCAGAAAACCCTTTTTTATCATTGTCATCACTTGACTATCTCAATGCAGTGACTCACTAAGTATCTTTGAAGACAACATTTTTTCAGGGTATGAGAGTGTATGTTCTTTGTTAATCGACCTCTACATGGATAAAAAACAATTTGTTTGATTTAAGTGATGACTCTTGCCTGCCAGAACATGTGGGCCTAATTTTCTTTTTTTTTTCTTTTTTTTTTTCTGATTCTCCGGTGCACAGTCTACCTTGGGCCATATACTTCAGGGACACATACAGTTACCGGATTGTCCCTGAAGCTTTAAAACTTATGGGTAGCATAAAGCTTTAAACAATGCCATAAAGCTTTCATCATCACCATCAGGCTTAAACAGCTTCCAATAAAGCTACATTTTGTGGAAAATGAGGTAAAAATGTGGTTTTGGTGCTCAAGATACCTTGATGGAGCAGATGGCCACAGTCCAACTGCAGGACCTGGCTACAAAAAGTAAACCTTTAATTTTTTCCTGGAGAAAACTCTGGTGTATGATGTGTCTCGACCACAGATCATGCAAGAAGTCCCACAAGTGTATATCTTGACACACATTGCATGTCTCTGTAGCCTGCCCTGGGAATTTAATTACAGTGGTCCTTCTCTTGTAAGGCCCCTGTGAAGAGAGACCACCCCCTCTAGCAAGGCCACTTGTCTATGCAGCAGTGATGACATTTTCACATTTATCCCCTCAAGAGAGGCCACCCCTCTTATACGGCTACAATTTAGTGCATTTTGGCTGGCCTTATGGGGAGGGGGGGGGGAGGGGGCACTGTAACCCTATCCTGCTTTTAGAGCAGGACTCAATCAACAGCTTTGCTTGGCATGGATGGGGAGCTACATCAAGGAAAGATGTTGACGATCCTGATAGGTCATATCTACATTTTTTGAAACATCTTCAATTCGTTTGAAATTTTCATTAAAATCATTAGAGCATACAACATTTCACACTGTGACCCCTCTGGGGCAATTTGAGCATAAAAGGTTGATACTGATACTATCCAAGTAATAGAATTTCCGGTATATTCAGGTACAGACACACACATACAAATTAACATTCACCATGAAAGGACCTTGCTTCCAAGTGCCAACATACATGGTTTAACACCACACGCCTGAACTGAAGTCAAAGCTGACCCAAGGTCAGCCGCAGCATGACTTGCCAAAGAAGGCAAAACTACCAACCACGGTCTTAGCTTTGCTCACAAGAAGGATTGGGGTAGCCCCACTCTTCACACCCCACCACCCCTTCCCTATTGCTATCATATGGATGAATGATAAGTTGATGAAATGTAAAAAAAAAATTAATGTTTAAACCAAATGTGCATGATTAAAAGTATACTGAGTAAGTTCTATTACTTTTCGTTACAGTCTCAGTAATTGTAAGATATAATAATTTTGCAAATTTGTTTTTATGAACACGATAGTTAACCTTCTTGCTCCTCAATACTTATGTTCTAATTCCCCACGCTCCAGCTCCAGATGCCTAACCTTATGATTCACATCAGCAGTTAACTCTTTCAGTGCCAATCACATCTAAAGTCAATCTACTTAAGCGAAACTAGTCTGAATTTTCATACAGATCCCAGATTTGCATTCCTCGTAAAAAGACCTTTCATTCAAGTACCTGTATGCCCATAGTTTCAGACTCAGTCCAAAATTTGGCACTGAAAGAGTTAAATTCGCTATGTTTTAGATCTCGCACTGCGCTATTTTTTGTAAGTATTTCTTTCCTTTAACAATTAGATTGTGTAACAAATTGTTTGCTGTCATGTGTAATTCAAAACTTTTTTGCATATTGAAATCCAAAATATCTAAGAATGCTATAAGACATATACAATTTTCTGAATTTTTCAACAGTTTTCACATGGTTCATGTGAGTGGCTCTCTTCAAGAAGATACTCTACATTTTTTCTTTGTCATAAATATTAAACTCCAGAGTCTATACTTCACATAATAATTTGTTCTTTTGCCCCTTCACTTTCCACACAGTGTTATACCATTCTGTTAAATCTCCCTGGGGCAAAATATCCAGATCCTTTCAGCAGTTCATGAGTTTGTATTGGTCAGTGGTCACTTTCCAGCCAAAGGCTTGGCTACTAGATGGACAAGTAGTTCACCCTATCCTTGCCCCTCTATTGCTTGCAAGCTAGTCTTTGTCATCTAATAGGAAAGGTCAGAATTAGCTCCAAGGTGTGTACTCGCCTCAATACACAACTGAATACACAAACATTTGGAGGGCTAGAGCTGTGTATTCCCATTAGTTTGTATGTTAAAGCAACCTTAACTAAGCTAGTCACTTATGTAGCTGTGGTTATATGATTTTTGTGAGGTATTTAGTGATTCATCTAGATTTACTGTCTGAAATTTGCTGTTTCTATGTGTAGTAGTTTTCAAGTTATTAAGTTACAAATTACAATGTAAAGTAATGGGAATACACAACCCTAGCCCTCCACTGACTGCAGTGCCCTCTTTTAGGCAGTTCTTGAACCTTCTGTTCTTGCCCTTGCCTATTCTTGTTACTCTGTTGAATCACTTGTCTGGTAGACCTTGCATGTATCATGCAGTCTCATGGTATGTTTTCTTCCATGAAAAGGATTTATACAGGGCACTGCTGTTTTCCCAACCATGTAATATATTTTGTTAGCATGAATTAGCTTATGTAGTTCAGTGAATGAAAATATGTTTAAACCAAGTCAACATCACAGAAAAAGCCACCAATTATTAGATTAGCTGCGACTTACATGTTTATCAAACCACCAGCAGTCAACTTCAAAGGAAAGACACAGAGACTGTAATGCTGCACTGAGGTTTGGAGACATCATATTCTTCTGACATCTAACCCACTAATTCCTAATCGCACAACTTGGGCGGTACCATCAAGCAAAATATTGTTGTGCATGAACACAGCTGAAATGGTGCGGAACACGCATCAAGGAGGAATGCTCTAACACAGTTGACGTAACCTGGGTCTCACGGCTCAGATCAAGCGACAAACAATGGAATCATCTACGCAGATGCGATAAATCTTGACGAAGCTGCTTATCATACACAATGTGGGCAAACGGAATCAAGGACTTGTTTGTTGAGATGCTTGTTTACGCTAATGATTACCTGTGTTGGGCTAAGCATAAGACTAAACACTGGACTGGTGGTCTGACACACAAAGTACCTGGTACCCACACTTATTGTTGATTTAATCACCGAGCAATTTATCCTTATTCATTTCAATTCATTTCGTCTCAATGGCACACATACAGCATCGTTTCTCGACATCACTTACACAGCTTTCATCTCTTTGGATGGATGCTTTCGTCTTCCTTATCATACAACAAAAGTTTGCAAAAGTGTTTATAACCTGGGCCAGTTCCAAATGTCTTCCAAAGACCCTTTCATCACAGCATATATTTTCATTTCTAATATTTGGCCTCAAATGGAATAGACCAGCTGCTCTATCAAGCTACGTTGTGCCACAACTACACGTCTAATATCTCAAGCTTTTTACATTGCCAGGCAAGCGTTGCTCCTGTTTCCTTGTGGCACCCAATTTATGCCTAAAACACAGGAGACCTTTTTTTTTTTTCTTTTTCTTTTGATATCTTGTTGTCATTGTTAAATACAAGAAAAAAAGTAAAAAATCGCATAAAACCCTTTGTACCCCTTTCTGAAACTTCTGTGCCAAAATGTGTACATCTTGGCAGATGGAAAAGAAGTTAAATGACCATATTCCGGTGTCTACATTTTGAAACGTGACCTTACCAGCTCACTTTCAGTATTCTGTGAATAAAATAAAAAATTGCGTGACACAAACATTCTAAGTTCATCTAGAACAGTGCGAGAAAAAAAAATAGGGACCAACATGATTTGATTTGTGGGTGATGTTATCACAGGCACAAATGTGCAGGTTGCGTGTGTCTGGATAGCTCAGTTCAGCCAAATTAAGTGTGTTTTACTCCATGCCACAGCATCGTGGAGAATTCCCCAGGTCTGTGGTGGCTAGGTTAGTCTGGTGTATAAGCAGAAGCCTTGCATGCTGAGGCTCATCTATAGGCCACTAATGCATTGTTGGGACTGCCTGTGTCATAGTCCACCTTATGACCCACACATGTAATTGCACGCATCCATACCTGCTACACCTATTTTCAATTCACATAATTTCATCTTTATTTCCATCACTTTCTCTTTTCTTTTCTTCTTTTTTAGAAGGCAATACCAGATAAGTTGCTTGTTTAACATATTTTTTACTTAATTTTTGAAAAAATTATTATTACTATTATTATTATTATTATTATTATTATTATTATTATTATTATTATTATTATTATTATTATTATTACCATTATTATTATCATCATCATCATAATTTGGGTTATACCAAGTTAATTACTTGCATTTTTGTCCAGAAATATATGGACTTCTGAAGAAAAATAGGAAGAATGTCTGTTTACCAACCTGCTAAACTTAAAATACAGGAGATGGAAAGTAAAATTCAGGGAGATAAATAAATTAAAATGAAATAGAGAAGGAGATTATTGATGAAATTCAGTGAGGTGGCTAAAAATCTACGATTTTTCAAGAATTTGCATAATAAAATTCTGTGAGCTTCCCAGGGGATCTGGTAGGATTGGTAACACTGGAGAGTACACTGTAATATTTTGTTTGCATGTGTGATGTTGAGTAAGCATCAATGAATTATATTGCACCCTTCATTGTATAACCTGTAGGTTTGGGGGTTTTATTTTCTGTTTGGCGAGAATTTCACTTAATCAAATCAGATACACAGCCAGTGAGCATGATCGGCATGACAGGAAACGCCAGACCGCCAAAAAAAAACAAAACTATGTATTTCACATGTGCTTCTTACCCTGCCATAGACTTTCTCTGCACTAAATTGCTCTTTGGTCTCAAGATCAATCTCAGCTTCAAATCAAAGAATGCAGATATTTCATGCGATTGAAGATAATTCAAGAACATCACATCTTATTTTCCTCACAAACTTTAAGCTGAAACATAGTAAAATACATAAGCATTTTTTCTCCACAGTGCCATGTTGTACATGCAAACATTAGGCTGTCACACATGTGAAAGGCCGATCATTTCTTGACATTAGAGCTTTTAATCAAATGTTGAATCATGCCCCTTACACAGTGTTAAAATGATGGATGACACCTCAGCTTTTACAGACAACAGTATTGAACTTTCAATCTTTGATGAGTTTAACACTAGCGACCCCATCTTACAGTAACAAATTCATCAATAATTTAATCTTTTCCCCTTTTCACATTAAAGATGAGTCAATGCTACCCCTCAGTGTAAGTTAGGCACTGAAAGTGGTGCCACAGGAAGTGACTGATTGGCATACGATCGTGGCAGGAACCTTTAAATGATGCTCATATTTTGATTTTAAACTCTTGCATTTTAAATACCGTGAAATTTATGTGGAAAAACATTGAGATGGTATGTGTCAAATAATTGATTTTAAGGGCAATTTTTTTTTTCCTTTTTTGGTACCAGCTTGTAATACTGCACATATCTCTTCCCTTCTAAAATCCATTGCTGCATAATAATTGACATCCACAAAAAATAATTACTGGGGAAGATATGTATCTGTCGAATGTGATGTACATTGTACAACCACTGCATGATGAATTGCAAACATGGGACGGACAAGGAGAGTCATGGACACTAAGTTGCCTGATGAACAGAGATTGGTTAACTTGCCTGCTGAACAGATTGGTTAACATGCCTGCTGAACAGATATTGGTTAACTTGCCTGCTGGACAGAGACTGGTTAACTTGCCTGCTCTGCAGAGCTTGGTTAACTTGCCTACTGAACAGAGATTGGTTAACTTGCCTGCTTAACAGAGATTGGTCAACATGCCTACTGAACAGAGATTGGTTAACTGGGCTGCTGAACAGAGATTGGTTAACTTCGCTATTGAACAGATTGGTTAACTTGCCTACTGAGCAGAGACTGGTTAACTTGCCTACTGAACAGAGATTGGCCAACATGCCTGCTGAACAGAGATTGGTTAACTTGCCTGCTGAACAGAGATTGGTTAACTTGCCTGCTGAGCAGAGATTGGTTAACTTGGCTGCTGAACAGAGATTGGTTAACTTGCCTGCTGAACAGACCAATCTCTGTGTTTTCTGCACTCCACATGTAGAAGAGATAATACAGAGCTTGGTCTGCTCTGGAGGCAAGACACTAACAGGTAAATTGTAGAAAATTTACTTCATTTCAAATCTTAATGTTACACCAAAGCCCTGAAATGCTCTTCAAAATTAACCCATTCATTGTGAGAGTATAACTGAGTTAACAGCTTCCCTTAACATGTCTTTGGTGCATTGCACCCAACACATGTCAATGATAGCAACTCACCTGAGGCAGCTTCTTGAATGGTCTTACATACAAATCTCACCAAAAATGTTTTCTGGTGATGAAATATTCAAGTACAAACTATAAGCCTTTAAGGCAGACGACAATTTACGTCTGGGTGCTTTTGGTCTCTCTCTCTCTCTCTCTCTCTCTCTCTCTCTCTCTCTCTCTCTCTCTCTCTCTTCTCTCTCTCTCTCTCTCTCTCTCTCTCTCTCTCTCTCTCTCTCTCTCTCTCTCTCTCTCTCTCTCTCTCTCTCTCTCTCTCTCTCTCTCTCTCTCTCTCTCTCACACACACACACACACACACACACACACACATTAAATATTGCCACATGAAATGCCGGTGCAGTTTTACCTGATGGAACCTGCAAAGGGAGGGAAAGGCAAGAAATGGGTGAAGAGGGCTGTCCAGCATTTGATACCTTCCAATGGAACCTTCTTCATTGAATGGATGCAGGCCTGCAACTGTGCAAGGAATCTGACCACATACCTTCCATGTCCTCAAAGCTCTTGGGACAAAGGTGAAGTGCAGCAAAGATCATTTTGTGCATACATTGTATATATGAAAATTACAGCCATATACCGCGTCAAAAAAATGAAACGAAATACTGATTTTACAATGCGTGGCCCCACCCCAGGGGTTATATATTGTGTTAATTCCCCTTTCAATCCACACTTTCAGCTTGCTATTCTCAGCATGCAAGCTTCATCTGCCCTTTTTTGTCACTAAAACACTATATTTATGCCATTAAATATACTTGTTGGAAATGAAAATGGGGCAGTTTCCAATTTCAGACCAAAACATATGTGGAGGTATCAGGTGTAGCCATGTGACAGCCAAACCATGCAAATAGTTCTCCAGTTACCCATAACTGCTGCTTTGGTACAAAAGTGTTTTGCAAGGTTGAGCTCTGCATGCAATCCCGTGATGGCTGCCTGGCAAATGGCATGACCTGGCCATTATGACTGGTTCACAAGTACCCCAGGTATAGGGATCCGTAGACAACCCTCGCGTTTTTGTTTTGTATGGGTTTTAAAGGACGGTATACATCAGTGATGACCAAAACTGTGCTCATCACAAAAAAAGGCACGATTTTGATCATGCTGACACGTTTGATGACACGACAACAGGATTTTAGGTGAAAAATTAGAAAATGCAGCCACCTCAGTCGCTTTATGTCAAAGATCAACACAATGAATAAATGGTGTATTACACAATCATGGTTGCCATCAACACAGCTGAAATCGAGAAAGCATCATAACATTTTTTTGAACCTTTGAGGCAAAATGTACTTTGCATGCAAACTTTCGTGCATAGTCATTATTTTGTTTGTCATATTGAGTTTAACTCATTCGACACCGATGATGCTTTTTCCCGCTAATACTTAGATGTCGTCTGCTAATTGTATTTTACTAATTTAGGGATTATTTTTCGAAATTTTGGATAAAACTTGCATGGAAGGTCATTCCAGATTATATGCCCATGGTCAACAGCTTTTGGTGGGGCGCGCTCTGGGCGCAATAGCGCCCCAAGGAAAGCTGTTGACTGTCTATCAGGGAGGAATGAGTCAAGAAAATCAAGTGCCAGTCGCAATAGTACCATTATCTACAAGTAGTCCCTGATTTATAAGTAATGTCTGTCTGGCATGCTTTGGGGACACTAATTTATTTAATCTCAGATGGGTTAATTTACAATTGCCTCCAAAGGAGACTAAGTTCCGTGTTATTTCTACTATACTTGCAAGGTAGCCATCACACAAGAGCTTGGTCTGCTTTGCAGGCAATTTTAACACCTGACCTGAACACTTTCCTGCTCAAAATTGCAGCAGAGCACCCTGATGCAAATTGTTGTCTGGTTAAGGTTTGTATTTAAATTTCATGTCAGCAGAAAAACTTTTTGCTCAGAATGGCAGATACTAATTTGAGAAATCACTTGTTCTTTGTTAACTCATTCCACCCTGATAGAAGACTGAGTCAACAGCTTTCCTTGGCGCGCTCTGGGCGCATTGCGCCCAGAGCGCGCCAAGGAAAGCTGTTGACCATGGGCATATAATTTGGAATGATCTTCCATGCAAGTTTCATCCAAAATATTGAAAAATAATCCCTAAATTAGTAAAATACAATTAGCAGACGACATTTAGATATTAGTGGGAAAAAGCGTCATCAGGGTGGAATGAGTTAATTTACCTAGGATGACAGGTCACTTGCTGTATGTGGCCACTTTTGTCTACATGTAGCAGGTACTACTATAGTATTTCATCACCTCTATTGCTTTAAGTCAGCATTCAATTCTCAGAAAATAATGACACAACATTCTGGTAAGACCAGCTGCAGTCTCATTTGCAATGACAATCTACAGAAATAATGAAACATAATTGGTGAACTGGTGAAGCTGGCAACTGATGAGCTGGCAAAGCCAGCAAATGGCATGTAGCCTCCTTTGCAATTATAATTAATAAAAATAATGAAAGAGGATTGGTGAGCTGGCAAAATCAGCAACCAAAGAGCTGGCAAAGCTAGCAAATGAGTCTGGTCTGTTTCACCCAACTGTCTACACTGCAGACACAGGGTGGGCAACCTGTTGCAATCTGCACACCTATCCCCTCCAGTTAGCAACCAATCAGAATGCCAGATCCAAGTGTCAACATCAAGAAGACAGCATGGTGATGGTTGGTGCTCTCACATGGAACCTTAGTCTCGGAGACACTGTGCAACATGTGGCTGAAACAACAGGCCGTCCAGTGGTGTCAGATATACAATTGGACATTACTGACAGTTATATTAAAAGAAACCATGTTTTGGCCACCTTGCCAATAGGATTAAGCAAGTCCTTAACATACATTGCAGTTCCAACTGTGTTACACTGTTGGTTGGAGCCCTGCCACTGGATGTACCCACACAGGGCTTGATCAGGGTGCCACTATTGGTTGCACTTCTATCGACAGAGGCCACTAAATACAGTAAAACCTCTTTACCCAAACACCTCCGTATATCGAACACCTCTTTATACTGAACACCATTTCTCGGTCTGAAATACATTCGTTCAATGCTATCAAACCTCCTTAAACCGAACACCTCACTATACTGAACATTTTTTTCCAGTCCCAAGGGTGTTTGGTACAGGGAGGTTTCACTGTATGCTTTCTCCAGCTTGTTTTGTGATGCTTCCTATTGAGACAAGAGAAGCTGTTGCTCTTTGACCAAGTGCATCATATCAAAACAGGACTTACATAATATTGTAGCCTTCTTTTAGATTATTTCGTACCCAAGAAAACTTTTGAACAGCTGGTGTTTTTTCATTTCTCCATGGCTGAAACAGTCTGGAAGTTCCAATTGTCTGTTTTGATCCCCAAGCTGCAAATGCTACATAATTCTTTAAATGGCAGGTAAGGTCATATAATCTTTCCAATGAATTTACACGACACATCCATCTATAAACCACCAGCAGAAGCTCCCAACTCTGCCGTGCAGTGCCACCTAACATGTTGTTTTCCCCTCTCAGCAGATCCTCTGTTGATCAAATCATGACATGACCTCTGATGACCTACAGGGCAGCCCAACAGGATGCGCACCCTATACCTGCAGCACAGGGAGTTGGATGAAGCAGGCCAGTCTCGTTCACTGGCTTCACCAGCTCATCAGTCCCTCACTTCACTGGATCACCAATTGTCCCAATTATATTTCCTTATTTTGATGAAATATTATTGCCAACCAGGCTGCAGCAAGTCTACATTCTGGGTAAATCAAGTGGCATTTCAACCAGTTCTGGTCTTGTGGAGGAATTGATTGTCCAGTGAACTCCCTTGATTTGTTGCATCTAAAAATCCTCTAAATTACAAACATGGTGATTTTCTTCAAGATAGTTTTGACAAATTCTGTCATAAAACATATAGATCTGCAGACACAGACAAAATTTTCCATGTTATGTTATGTTTTATGGGAAAGTAAAAACTCCTAATTGTGAGTAAAGCCCCTGGAGTTAAGATCAGTTTTTGGTGCAAGCAGCATTGGCTCTCGGTTCCTCAGTAAACAACTTGTCACCTCTCATGATTACTGTTTTGGAAGATGAACTCAAGTCCCTCAATGCTTGGCTGAGGCATTTTGAGATGCAGAGGGGCTCAATTTCCCCAGTGATGTTTGCCCAAAGGTTTAGAGAAGTTGCAGACACAGTCCATGAACAACCACAGTACACATTCTTAGTTTCACATGTTTCAATAGCCACAGTTTTTGCATTTTAGACATTTAACTGATCATGATGTCTTAATGTACCTATGCTGGCTCCAGTTCCTATCAGTCTTATGTAAAAGTAACATTGTGGGTTGTTTTTCTCATTTTCATGGTATCATGCCATCTGTGATATACACACATGTAAAAAAAAAAAATATGGACAGTGCAAAATATTAAATGAATTTACTGTATCATAAATTACTCCACAAGAGGGAGACATGAGAGTGAAGAATGTGGTTGGTGACCGGTCATTGTGGTGCAATTGGAGAAAATTTAGCTATCATGAGCAAGTCGGAAAGAGTTGAGTTACTGACCATGCATGCCATATCCAGGCCACCCTACCCCTCTTTGGTACCCTTCTTTTGTACCCTACCCTTGCATAACCCAATCACAACTGTCATCCCTTTTATCTCCCAGGCTTGAGAGAAGATCCCATACTATCAGCTGTACTCCATTCAACACAACACAATATCTACCACTTTCTCTTGCAAAAAGGGCAAAATAGACAGTCACAGGCCTGGATGTGCACTTTCCAGTGTTCATGTAATTACAAGAATTTCAAATTCATGGTTCTTCTTTTCTTGGGCCATTAATGTTGGACCATCAAGGAACACCCCTAGTGTGGCCATTGTGAATGATACATTAATGAGAACACCTTAGTTTTCTGAAACACGCCAATATAAATTCCCATTTCCCATGCAGGTACTTTTAAGGGCGAGCATATATTGGTTAATTACACAGCTTGTCACTCTCCCAGTTGCTGCTTCTACAGTCATGACAAATTATTACTATAGCTTCTAACAGGTCTGACTCATGCAAGTATACCATGTACAAAAGAGGACAAAATTATATTAAAATACAGTGTTCAAGGTAAGGCCTTTCTACTTGTCATGACAAATAATATATGTGATGGCCAAATCAGCTTGGCAATGTACTAATCCAAATTGGACATGCATTTCAATAAGAACAACACTCGTTTAACCAAAGGTGCCTGTTGTGAAAAATTGTTCTTATTTCTATCACTGAAATACGTGGTGAATTTACAAAATTTTTGTGCCACTGCTTTTCAGAATGCAATGCTGGCTTCACATACATAGGGAAGTTGTTGATCTGAGGCATGCATGCCACCTTCCAAAGGTATTAGATCCATTTTTCAGTGCATATTTTTATCAACAAAACAAGACACACACAAAAAAAGAACATTGAAGCCGGAAGCTGACAAGTGACATTACAACACTTTCAAGAAGGTGTAGCAGTTAGATCACTATAACTGCATGCTCTCCACACTGACACTTGACCTTCTAGAAGAAAACAACCAGAATTCCTGTGAAGTGGCATCATTGACCAGTTACATCACCACAAGGAGCAAAGGTACATACTAGCTCCATTAAATGATAGCCTGTGCAAGTGGTCTTATGTCTAACCAAAATAAAGACACACTGCAGGTGGCAGCAGATGTGGTTGAGAGGCGGGGCTTTGTTACCTGTGATGTAACAATGCATTGTGATGTCACAATGCCACGTGATGACAGCCTTCAGTCTATACTTTACTTGCCACCATGTACTTACTGGGCTGTGTTTTTATAAAGGATCCATGTTACAGATATACCCTTAGGGGGCTTTGTGGTCTCATATTAAGCCAAGAACATTTCTCATAATAATGCCAAGGATCTTAATAGCTCAGTACATTAGTGGAATATACTGTATTTTTTAGATGTAAATTGTGAAAAGCAAACAGTGTGTCCTCTTTTATTTGACCTTCCCTGTGTAATGTAACAAACATCTTTACACTGGTGTCTGAACTTACATGCATCATATATTCTTCATGGAATGTGAACACTTTCCAAACCATGAAAAATTAAAATGAGATTAGTGACAGCACAGGGCCAGAATTTCAGCGAGAATCCGAGAATCCATTCTCATAAAGATTCTCCTATACTTTTCTTTGTTTAAAAGAAAACTATTGACAAAAATCCAAATAGATTCCTTGCAAAATTTTGCAAAATTCTGGCCCTGCAGCACCACCTGGTCTAAAAACTTGGCACTATTTTTTTTTTCTCCATAAATCTTAACAAATCCAATAACATGGGAAAGATAGCATTAATGACCTGCTAAGTGCAATTTTACAAGGTGGTCCCTAATGAGTATTCTCTCATAGGAGGGAACAAAATCTATGAATGATCCTCTACAAATTTTAAAATAAAACTCTCCTGTCCTTTTTTCCATTATTTTATGTCATCTATTTTTTTTTCAATTTCATGAAGGTGGGAGCTTGATGACACTGAAATTCAAGTATATTTTTCACTTTAACATGTAACAGGTCATACAAATTGATCATCAGCACTGAACGTTTTGTAGGTAAAAGTGTGCCCTTCACCACAAGTGCTACAAAATGACATTTATGTTGAAATTTACAATGGTATATACCCACCGGAGATGCTACAATGTGAAAGAATTAAGCGTCCCGTTCAAATAAACTGTCCCATGTCCAGAGGGCATAGGTTCAGCCATAACATGAACCCACCACAAGAAAAGCCAGCCACAAAACCCTGTTGTCTTCAGTCACCCATGTGAAGAGATAAAAAGTGGGAATTATTTCCCCGATTTGAAGTCAACTCATCCCTTTTGTCGTGCAGATGACCAAGCGAAAGAAAACCTTTAATTTGCGGCTTTCCTTGTGACCTTCCAGCCATGTTGCTTGACAAGTATTAATTGACATGTAATACTTGTCATAGGACAGAGATAAGGTGCTGCCAGTTGTATTGGTGTTTCATCATCACAATACAATTGTGACACAACACATCTCGCAACACTCTTATTTACAAACATGTACACTCATTTATGGTGTCTTTACAATTAGGTGTTTCCTCTCTTGGGTGTTTGTAAATTGTAAGCAGTCAAAGCCCCCAAGCCGAAAATTGGTGAACAAAATAACCATCTGTTGCATTTCATGATAAGCAGCTACTACCAGCTAGGAAACTGTACACTTCTTCATTAATCCTTTCCCCCCTGAATCAAGACAGAGTCAACATTTTTCCATCTGGCAGGTTGGTGCCAATGTCCAACCTGCCCCAAGACAGACTGATGACCTGTGGTACTGAATGACTATTCTAAAAAGAATTGCCTACACAATTTTGGGGTTTTCTCTCTCTCTCTCAAAACAAAAAAAAGAAAACCAAAACAAAACAAAAACAAAAAAACAAAAAAAAAAAAAAACAAAAAAACAAACAAACAAAAAAGCATCCCACTGAAATTAATAAAAAGAAATAATTACAGCAGACAACAATTTTACCTCAGATCAGGTTGGGGTTTTTTTTGGGGGGGGGGGGCTGGGGAAAAGAGTTTAAAAAGCTGAATTAACACTATGAGTCTCTAAACACTGTTAATTGTTACAAGTTGACAAAAGTGAATGTGGGAAAATCTAATAAAATATCTGTAAATGAAGACCATGCAGTGCCACCTGTAGTCTAAAAATATCACTAATGACAATGCAGCATTAGCTGCTTGTGGCCTGTGAAGTACATGTAATTGGAGACTGACACATGAAAAGTAAATTATATTGATACTCCACTTCCCTGTGCATTTTTCTTCTACCAATGCAATGTTGATAATTAAGATTGGAATGATTGCGCATACAATGCATATAAAAGGATGATAATAAAGTCAATCAAAATGCAGTTTTCTCATCCATTAAATTGTCCCTGAATGCAGTTGAGCCATGAGATGTTGAAATTAACAGTTCAGTGTACATGGTGCATTGAAGCAAGGATATTGTTTGTATTGGGATCTAGGTAGTCGCCACTGATAAGTATACCCTACCCCAGCCCAGACAGTCACTCCATTATCCCACAGATTCCTTCCATCTCACCAGCCCCATCCACTGTACTGCCTCAAAATCATGTACACTGGACATACTCATAATGAACCCAGCAGGAAAATAGATCTATTGTCACCTTGTCATTGGTCAGTGTCATCCTCTGATGACATGCAGTGCCATCTGTTGGACATCTGAGATGGTTACCTTTTGGTCGTCTAGACTTTCTTTTATGAACGCTAGCCAAGCCAGACTCTTTTTCTCCTTTGAATTTCACACGTGCTGACTTCCCAAATAAATTTTGCAAGAAACACATAATGATTTATGAGTATGATTTGTGGTGAGTATGATTTATGAGTATGATTTGTGGTAAGTGTGATTTATGAGTATGATTGGTGGTGAAAGCAAAATTATATTCCTTTTAAATGGAGTTCTGATTCAAACTTGAATGCCAACTTTTCCCCTGATGTCTGTGACTCACAAGCTCTCAACACCCGGAGGCCAGTTTTAGCCTGCTGGATATGACATATCATCAAGACTGCTTCAGTCAGCAAACAAAAAGGTTAGTGTCTGTATCCTCACAAGTACCTCCCTCACAGCATTTATGGGTAAAAATATTCATATTGGTAAATACAAATTAACAGCATTTCATACTCAGGTAAAAAATAACATTTAAGTCAATACACTTTCTATGGATGTAATATACATATAAGGTAGTCCCTCATGTCCCAAACTTGAAAATCAATGGCCAGCACATCCCATATGATCATTAAATGATCATATCAGGAACATATGTATTACATATGGTACAAAACATAAATTTCAACAACTGGTTACTGTTACAGGTGAAATTTATATCAGCATTTCTGATAAAATCTGGGGTTTCCAAACAAAAATTTTTTTAAGTAATTCAGTTGCAAATCAGAATGAAAAGGAACCGGTATATGTAACTCTCGTCCTTTCACAGCAGTTTCCGCCACAAATAAGTTAGCATTCTATTCTTGTTGTCCTTGTAGTGATGTTGGACAAATCATAATCAACATACATGTCACCAGTGGCTCCCTCTTCAGGACCAAGAACTCACAAGAAATCACAGGAAATCACAAGTTTCAACGTTCACCCTTCATTTGTATCGCTGCAGAACTATGCTCGATTTTCATTTCTTTTTCATGTCAAATACTGGCAGCTAGCTATCAAGATAAAAATACAAAATCTGCAAGAGACCAAATTTGCCAATTGCAGGAGTATGATTAATGTGGATAGTTTTATGTGTATAGTCTTACCAACCCTCACATACCACCTGAGGCTTTTGAATTTTGCAGGTCCTGATCAACTGTCTGCCAACTTCCTAATCTTAATCATAATCTCACAGCTTTTACACCAAATCCAATCAAAACAAGCGATTTTTCCTCATGAAAACATGGTCAGACTACCTTGTCATGACTTGGATGAATAATAATAATAATAATAATAATAATAATAGTAATAATAATAATAATAATAATAATAATAATAATAATAATAATAACAAAAACAAGAACAACAATAATAACAATAACAACAACAACAACAACAATAATAATAATAATAACAACAATAATAATAATAACAATAATAATAACAACAATTCCTCCAAGGTCATGAGCAAAATGTAAATCAAAGTCATGTAAGGCTGGCTGAAAATATGCAGTTGAACCCTTTCAGAAAAAAAAAATCCCCCATGGAGTTTATCCATGGGACCCCGGCCCCCGCCCTGAGACGCTCCCTGTTGATACCACTCTTCCTGCAACTCCCTTACCAATTTTTAACCTCCTGAAAGATTGGCAACAGGACCTGTAGGCAGATGCTGCTGAATGTATGTCCTGATGACCCCAGTGCATACTGGTCAGGCAGCTGGTAGGACACATGCTACAGCATAAAGGTGATGTAAGTATAGGCAACACTGGATAAAATGTAGTTTATTCTCCACTCCCATGCAGCTGTACTGTGCACAAACCTCATGTGGTTCATTCTCCACTCCAATGCAGCAGTACTGTGCACACACCACATGTGGTTTATTCTCCACTCCCATGCAGCTGTACTGTGCACAAACCTCACACAGTTTATTCTCCACTTCCATGCAGCTGTACTGTACACACACCTCGTGGTTCATTCTCCACTCCAATGCAGCAGTACTGTGCACAAACCTCATGTGGTTCGTTCTCCACTCCCATACAGCAGTACTGTACACATGCTTCTTTCTGTTCATTCTCCACTCCCGTGCAGCAGAACTGTTACAAAACACCATCCAAATTCAGCTAAAAAGGGGACCATCTGCACATTATTTTAATCAAATCTGATAACTTTTTCCCTTGAGCTCACACCTGCTTCCTTCTTCATTTCACAAGCTAGATAAACCATGTATGTGAGACATATTTTATGGCCTTCAAAAAAGCTTCAAAGAGACTTGCCTTCTATCTGGCAAAAGCTGAAAGATTTAACTTTATTTGTACCCAACATTAAAATGCTGTACACGCCAGCATTCTTCTTTCTGCAATCCACATGTACAGCTGTGGGATCTGATTATAGACGGCCTTACTTTACATGTCTTTGGTCCAAGGCACCAAAAAATGCATGTTCAACCCTTTCCCCTTATACTAGGACTGAGTCAACAGCTTTGCCTGGCAAAGCATCGAATCCATGCCTGGGAAAGTTGTTGACCCGGGGCATGTTATGTTGATAGGTCTCATCTTCAATTCTCAATCAAGTTTTTTTCCATCAGTGTTGAAACTAGTCAAAAAATTTGAAGCAGACGACATTTGACCATGAGCCAGTTTTGACCGGTTTAAGGGAGAATCGATTAATGAGAAAGGAAAAGCCCACTGGCCCGGGCCACTGACTCTTGTATTAATAAAACATATGCAACTACTCCTCCATTTCTCTACACTGTATTAGATGTTGTTTTGTGTTAGACAATATATTAGAAACACTGTAAAAAATCCTAAGCTGTAGATTCTGTAACTAAAAGCAGGTGCAAGCTGCTCCCTAGATAACATCTAAAATGTCCACCCTGTGGCAGCTTCCTTCACAACTTATTAACTTATCACCAAACAGTCAAAGTTACAATCACAGATTACACTTTTTTTGTGTGTCCTGAAAAAAAATGTGACACCATGTCAGTTGAGATTTCATCACTGCTTGTCTCACACCATGAAGTGCTTCTGAATCACGAAAATGTCTGGAGATAAAGAGGAAACAAACACATGGAGGCAGGCCTGCAACGACATGTTAAGACTGTCAAAGCCATTAAACAGAAATCATTTGTCTCTTAACCCTTTCCCCACAAACCATCCAAAACAGGCTGGTGGTCAACTGTCCTCTGTTTCAATGTGTTTGACCAGTTTCAACAGTAATGAAAAATGGGTTGACTGACAAATGTACTTGAGACCTATCAAGATACCATGCCCTGGGCTAATAGCTTTCCTGGCGGTGGGTAGGGTATTCAGTGCCCAAGACAGACCAAGAAAGGCTGCTGACTCAGTCTTAATTCTAGGGACAAGTGGTTAAACTGACTTCATAGCAGTGCCCGACTGGTTTGTTTGTTCAGCTGCCTGTCAAAATGAAAAAATCCCTCACCCAATGAACTGTTGCTCTAGTATTACTTTAAATTGCTTCATTTTCATGTGTTAATAAATTTTTATGGTTTTCGTGTTTTTGTAATTTCACTGTAGTTTTGACTTCACTATTTCAGACATAATTCCCATTCAAACAATGTTTAAATATTTCACAGTTTTTAATTTCACACAGTATAACGTGGCTGGCCTGACAGACAGTTAGTGGCATTTGCACTGCTTGGCAAGTCAGGTCCCAGCTTTCAGGTGAACAGATGGAGCATGACATGTCAGGCAATGCAAATGCCAATGACGAAGCAATGCAATGCATAAATTGAAGAATCCGGAACTGACCTTGTATAGCACATTTCTGACTTGTTTTGCATAATTTGCCAGGTCTTACTTTGTGACTAGACCATATTCTTATCTACATTTGCTCTTCAGACAGTTGGCAACATGGCTATGTGCTTTCAAGATCATGTAATTACAATTTTATCTTGTGACAGGCACCAATCACCAATTGAGATCCAGGGGCAGTGCTCGTAGTTGGGGTCCTGGGAAAGCCCCTAAAGCTTAGAGGTTTGAATAATTGACAGGTCCACTTGGTGGCTTATTCTGAAACTTGGTTTTGAAAATATATGTCACTTTTTCGAAGAATAAAATGAACAACTTTTTAAAAACTTGAGGGCTGCGGGAACAGCCTGTGCTCAGCTGACCTAATAGACCTGAGTTGAGGTTTACCTGACATTTGGAAGTATTTCTCAGACAAACAACTGAGCTAGGGCTGAACTAAAAATTGAAGTGCCATCTGGTGAACAAATTAAGAACTAAGAGACCCTAGGAGTGTTCCCTGTGTGACATCAAAGCAATTGGGTGAGCGGTTTTGGACAATATTTTTTATATTTGCGCCCCCCCCCCCCAAAAAAAACATTAAAAAATCCAAAAATTACTGAAGTGTGACCATTTGAATAAAATTTGTAGAGACCCACCCAATGTACATTGCCACAAAGTTTGAAGTGAATCTGGCTGACGGACACAGGACGGATGGATGCCGAACGACTAGGCCTCGTAAAAGCTCGGCCTGATTAGTAAGTCAGCTGAGCTAAAAAAAAAAATTGATAGCATCATTTCATATGTGGTTAGTTTGGTAGATATTACCTAACAAAAAAGGGAAAAAAGACTTTCAATGGAACTATCAAAATTTTGGTTGTTTTAGAATTCTGCAGACAATTCCAGATTTTTCCCAAATTGACAGTTCAAATGTGACTTAAAAAAACTTTTATAACAGTATGAATGAATGATTAATTCCAACTGAAACTGTTAAAAATTGAGATTTCGCCAGCTACATTGTTGTAAATTGTGGTTGGAAACGGGTAGTTTTGTGAAAATATTTGCAAGAGATAATGCTGCTGTGCTAAAACAGACCAATGGTTGATCCAGAAATATAATGATGAGGTCAATATAATATATATATTTCCTAAGGGTTGATGGGTAAAGAAGGTGTGGCCTTACACATATTCCATGATATATGACATCAGGTCACACCATCTGTCTTGGAAGGTTAGTTTTGGTGGTCAGATTGTCAAATTAGCAAGATTCCCACATACTTCTTTGATTTCTCCTGCATCCCTGATCTCTGCCCCTGCAGCGAATTATCACCACCAATAGCTGCTCTGAATCCTCTCTCACAATTGTTTGTGACACAGAAAGAGACAAAACAGTAACCCTGATGCATGAACTTTGCCAACAGACACTACTTTAGTAATTTATTTCAGTTGTACAAGTTAAAACTTAGGGGCCAAACACTGTGTTAACACTTTCCACATTGAGAACATGGCGCTATTCGTATAATTTTTCAGAGACTGTTTTTATCCATGGAAAGCAACCTCAAAATAACATTTGGAAAGCTGTCCACCTGTAGCTGTGGTGTGATAGATTCTGTTTTGGAATCTATTGAAACTTTATCTGCAATCTCGTATGTTTTGCTATTGACCACTTGGGTACATTCTGGCTATGTGTGTGTCAATGTTGTAGCTAAACCTTTCCTGCTTAAACTGACCACAAACAACT
>OZ026619.1:34086858-34132858 GCA_964020975.1 Hermodice carunculata | reverse complement strand
TTATTTGGCACAGCAGCAATTCCATACAAATTGCTCACAGAGTGTCTATTGTTGATTCAAAGCCAACAACATATAATAAACAAACAAGGTGTGAACATTTAAAACAAATGTAGCACTGAAGCACACATAAATTGTGTATGCATTAAAAGCTATAAAACTGTAATATGTATCCCTGATAGCAATACAGTGATGCCAACTGATCCTCATAATTGGGGACTGCCTCGGGCTCCCTGAAATTAAATGAAACTCTGACCATTTTCGCCATTTGTTCTGCATCAATATTTTCTTGTATATTCTTTGCTATTTATTTAATACCCCTGAAATGTATTTTTAAACTTTGGTATATCTGGCAATGTGGCGCACATATTTCTAAAGAGTGCAGATCCTAGTTTTCTGTTTTCCACCACATAAAACTCTGCTGACACAAAGAACACAGATGCTTGGTTTGCAGGCAATTGCATGCATCATGGGTGTATGAACATCCATCACACAAAAACCATATGCAGATTAGCCACTATACAGCTGCAATAGTGTATGTGGACCAAACTTCAAACAGCAAACCTAATTTTTATGAAATATTACCCTGGCCAAAACCTGTCAGTGGTCAAATCTCATATGCTCAATGTGTTTGACTAATATCAACAGTACTGAAAAACAATTTGAATGAGAAATGTATATGATGCCTATCAAACATTGTCAAAATTTCCTTCCCCAGGTCAACAGCTTTCCCTGGTTCAGGTTGGGTGCTACATGCCCAGCCTAAGCCAATTAAAGGAACGCTGTTGACTCAGTCTCAAGGATATACATTACGTTATTAGTGATCTTTGTGATGATTGATACTTTTCTGTGTATGACACTGTAAATTCACTTAAAACTTGCAATAAAGTGTACATTTTCAGAGCGAGTACAAACTAAAGATTCTATGGCACCATGGTAATGTTTCTTGGAAGCAACTTTTTCACAGCAATTATAAGAGTGCAAAACAATGATCCCCATTCTTCAATATAACATGTATGTATGTATGTATGTATGTATGTGTGTATATATGTATGTATGCATATATATATATATATATATATATATATATATATATATATATATATATATATATATATATATATATATATATATATATATATATATATACATACATATAGTATACGTCATAAGGCAAACGACGAGTGAGAAAAGAAACACGGAGGGTAACGTTCTTGGGAGGCCGGTTGGGAGGAAATCGGAAATCCTACACTAACACTTTACGATTACAAGTCAGTGTGCTCAAGTTTGAATTTTACTCATTTTCTGTGCTGTGGGTCAAAAATTGGAAATACAATTAAATTAGGCCTACCTGCTGAACAAAGTTTAGAGCTCGGTCTGCTTACAAATTAACTAGAAGACAGAAAATAATCAAAATTTATTAAACTCGAAGACGTTGGCATAAAATCAGCAACCCTGTTTCATGACTTGAAAACAATGCCATGAGGTGCGGCTGGCCCAAAGAAAAACATTTTATTCATGTGCTTGTGTGTCGCAAATTCAAATCCACATGTGCATCCGTCACCCTGGCCCGTCATCGCCACTTTTCCGCCAAATCTCCGTAAGGACCGGTACAGAAAACGGCACACGTTCCACCATAGCAAGCCAGATGCAAAACAATTGGGAAAGTTACGATGTGGCGGAAAACTTGTGTGACGTTCCCCCTCCCCTCACGATAGCCAAGCCACAATCCTACAAACTCTCTCGAATGTTTTTCTGCCCAACGTTGTGACTGTCCTCAGATTTTGCCAAACAATATGATGAATAGCTACAAGGAAAGATGATCAGAGACGAGAAAAGATAGTAACTCACCAAGGTGGCCATATGCAGCGTGCGTGCATCAACAGCAAGTGATGCTGAAGTAAGCGGCTCTATCACTCGGAGATTGGACAAGCCAGCCCTGCCACGCTATGATCTGAGGTATGTACTGCAACCGGCAAGAAGATAATTGAACACAAATGAAGACTGACACATCTTCTTGGGAAACGTGATGCCGCGCTCTTTCCGTTACCACAGTATAGCCATCATCTTCCCGATAGAGATAACTGTGAAATCCAAGTCAAATGTTTGGCTGGGCTCTGGTATGCTTCAAGTTTCTGTAGCACTCACATCAATTAAACAGATCAGTCCATTTAGGGAGAGAGACAGGGGAGGCAGAATAGAAAATTTTAATATGCCCTCCTCATCTGTGTATGATCTAAAAGTAATTCAGTAAATGAAGATATGTCCAGAGAAGTGCATATATATCTACATGCACGTATCTGATAAATCTCATTACACAATTAATTCAAAGTCATGCCCTATTTATAAGTTAGAGTAATACTAATAGAATGTTTGGTGAAACTAGTTATGCAAAAAATATTTCACATCCGCCCTCCCCCTCCCCTTTCTATCAAAATTAACTTGTCCCGAATTGATCTCTGTCTGCCGCAACAGGATAGTGGATAGTGATACAGTGGTCACTTTGAAGGCAGACAAACGTCGTTTAAGAGCTGTTTGAGGTATAATGGATTTGGCAGGTTGAGATTTAGCTCTCTGCAAGTGTACATTTACCAGAGTGAGAGTCTGGCCCCATACTGGGCTACAAATTGTGCTTCAATGTGGACACATTACGCCGCAGATAAATATAGCGGCAATACATTGTGATACACATTTAAGCTATATCTGAAGAACAAGGACAAGTTGAGATAAGTATGTTAGAATATTTATGTTCGTCAGTATTTCCAAGTTTCATACTTTTTCAACTGTATTTGGAGAAACATCGAGAAACCCTGGAAATAGTTCCGTATGGGGCGGAGGGAAGAGGGGCAAGGTAACTAGTGACGAGGCAATGAATTATAGCATCGATCGTCTCCTGCGACGATCCATGATTATAGTAAATGCCAGTGCCATTTGACAGGATTGTCAACACTCCGTTAACGGGAAAAGCCACTCATGTTTTGATGTGCCGATAATAGGAGGGGAGACATTACAATTACAGCAGTGATGTGTGTATTGAAGTGAATACACAAACAGTTGAATAAACAGATCATCAGATTCAGAGGCCTATACGTAAACATGCTATTAAACATGATATAGGTGAGCAGTTACTTTGGACTTTGTGATGCAACACATCAAATGAAATTATTTCGAAATTCAGGATTAAAATTCAAACAACAATTTCACTTATTTCTAAATTGTTTTAAATTTTACTGCTTTTTTTTTTTCGCAGAAGAAATATAGCGATAATACTGCTCTTGGGTACACACAACGCAGGCCTCCTGTGCAGACAATGGCTTGTCGCCAAGGCAGACTATGACCTCTGTGTTTACTTACCATGGAACTTGGTTTCTTTAGCAGGCAACCAAAATGCTATTTAGATTAAGATGTGATTTAACAGTCAGTTTTAACAACTTTATGAACGCCAGAAAAGTATTTCAAAGATGATCATCAGGGAAAATTTGACCCTCTCCCATATGTTAAAGTAGACCTAAAACTGTGATAGTGATCAATTTATATTTTTCTAACACACAATCCAATAGAAAAAACAACTCCAGTGGTTCTTGAATGTTTTCCCTTGCATTGTTGTACCGTATGGAATTATGGGTACAAGAACATAACCTCTGCCATGGGGCTTTTTATCAGATCAAAGCAAAACATGACAGCAAAGATTTATTCCAGATTTTCACAAGGAGAATCAATTTGGATGCAACTACCATATTTGTCCTATTTAATACCTCTGCCCTTGTAAGTGTCTCACTATTTGGCCCACCAGGATATTTGAGAACTGAAAATTCTGGCAACTCGTTTCAGTTTTACATCCGATTCCAATGAATATCATATATTTAACCTTCCCCCCCCCCCCCGAATTAAGACTGAGTCAACAGCTTTCGTTGGCATGGGTTGGGCAATTTAATGCTGGAAACCTGTTGATCTGGGGCATATGCAATCTTGATAGGTCTCATTTACAATTTTCAGTCAAACTGTTTTTCATTACAGTTGAAATCAGTTGAAAACACTGAAGCAGACATTTGACCACCACCCAGTTTTGGTCGGTTTTAGGGGTAAGGGTTAATCTAAAATGTTTGAACTTCCCCTCCTCCCTTGGACTTCATGAGAATGGCTCTTACTTAACCCTTTGCCCCTCAAACAGACCATAACCGGCTGGGGGTCAAATGTCATCTGCAAATTTAGTTATTCCGTGGAACAGTCTCTCAGACAACTATTACTGTTCCCACATGCCTGTTTATAAAGTCACAATTTTCACATAAGGTGGCAAGTCACTACAGCTGCTGTAAGAACTCTCAATAAATGTCTCTCCCAAGATTTGCATCAGAATGAGTTGAGTCTTTCCTGGTCAGAAAAGACTGAGTCGAGCTTCCATCAAAGGCTAGGCACCATGGGATCAACCTGTGCAAAAGAAAACTATTGAACTGGTGTGTGACATCATGACAGTTTTACCTACAATTCCCAGTAAAATGTTTTCTTTTAATAAATGAAAACTTTGGAGCAGACGGCAATTTACATCAGGGCACTTTTGGATGATTTGAGCAAGAAAGGGTTAAATACAGTTTGACCTTAAGTGCACAAACTCATCGTAAGAAAAGTCTTTCAAAACATAATGATAAAGTTGGAAAGACTATTCAAAATTATTTTCTCCCCAAATCGAAAGACATGTTAAACCAGTTTGTTTTCTTGTTTTACATGTCCCTCAAGGTCCAATGTGGAAGGAAAAAGTTTTTTTTTTTTTGGTTACATATTGTCTAACCCTTTCCTGCTCAAATCACCCAAAACCCCCCAGATGTAAATTGTCATCTACTTTGATGATTTTAACTAAATTTCATGTTGATAGTAACCTTTTTTGTACAGAGTTGTAGATGAAGCCTATTACGATGGCATATGGCCCATGTCAACAGCTTTCCTTGGTATACTTTGGGCACATGGTGCTAAGGAAAGGGAGATCATTCTTACTCTGACCAGGAAAGGGTTAAATCCATATTGATTATCAAAATGTTTCTGATTACCTCAACTTTGTGAGACAATTTAGCCAGATGTTCAAGTGTCCATGAACTCTTCGTGGGATAAAGAAACAGCTGGTCACATGGAAGGCCAGTAAAATTCAGGAGGCCATCTTTTGAGAGCCTACCTGCATTTAAAGACCATATTCACCTGGACTTAGAACCTACCTGCATTTAAAGACCATATTTACCTGGTCCTAAGTTTATCTTTTTGGTTACTTTTCCTTCAATGAGAGACCACCAGATTTATGTGACCACTTTTTAACCAAGGAGGTTGGGGGAATTTAGCTGAATATCAGTTTTAAATTACCTCCTAAGCAGACCAAGTTTATTTGTACCCTACTTTATTGCAGTGGAGTGGAGAATACATGGAACATTCACCAGGTAACCTGTTCAAAGTAACTCACATTGCCTTATCATCCCTTGAGGGAAAGAGGTGTGGGAGGGGTGGGGGTGGGAGGCATGGGACCATCCCCTGCCCTGGCATGCCCCAATTTTTGTCACAAACACAAAGCCTTTTCTTTCACTTAATAATGTGATGACCAACATTTCAGGCTCACAATGACTCAGAATCCATTAGTTTCAACACACATTTTTAGATCAGCTGACTTGTCGGTCAGCTGAGCTTATCTTATGGTCCTCAGTCGGCAAAAGGTGATAGGCTTTCCAATTCTCTTTTTATTTTTGGCAAAAGTGATAAAATTTGGATTTTGAGTGGTTGGGCCTATACATTTTGGAAACACTATTGTCTGTATTTAATGAAGAATATTTCAAAGGTTGAGAGGACTGGTTTAAACCAACAGTTGCCTTTTGTGGGAGACTGCCTGTCTCAAGTCAGGAGTGAAATTTGTTTCTTCACATTGGTATTGGAAGGTGAATGTTGATGCTTTGGTAACTCTGGAATCTCTTTGCTGTCATTGTTGGATTTGATATTTATGGATATGGGTTACATTTTTCTTCATGAGTGTATCATACTAGAGACGCCCTTCGTCAACAATTCACATTTTCGATTTTTGCTCCAAAACCGTCACCCTGATTCACTTCAAACTTGGTGGGGATGTGCCTTGGGTGTGTTTCTACCAAGTATCTTCAAATGGTCACGCTCCAATGATTTTTGGATTTTTTTATGAATTTTTTTGTTCTGTTTTGGGGCAAAGCTTAAAAAATCTTCTCCGAAACCGCTCACCCAATTGCCTTGATATCACACAGGGACACTCCTGGGTACTGCTAGTTCTGAATATGCTCACTAGGTGGTGCTGCTATTTTTTCTAATTTTTTTAATGATTTTTTGTGTGTTTTTGCTATTTTCGACTTCATCTCCACAAGGGTCACTCAGATTAAGCTGAAACTTTGTGGATATGTTCCTTGTGGAAGGGTCAAACAAAGTTGATCACTAGGTGGCACTGCTGTGGATTTCTGATTTTTAGTGCTTTTTTCAATGTGGGTACTTATCTGTCAATGCAGCTTTCCTATTGATCACTATGTATGCCAATGGGCATTCTAATGCTAATTCACATTTTCAACTTCTCCAAAACTGTCATCCAGATAGACTTCACACTTGGTGGCAAAGTACCATGGGTGGGTTTGTACCAGGTTTGTTCAAATGGTCACAATCCAGTAATGTTTGGATTTTTAATGATTTGGGGGGGGGGGGGGGATTTTTTTTTTTTTTTGACAAATCTTACAAAATCTTCTTCTCCACAACCGCTCATCCAATTGCTTTGATATTACATGAGAACACTCCCAGGGACTCCTAGTTCTCAATTTGTTGACCAGTTGGTGCTGCGATTATTTTAAAAAATTTTAATGAAGTTTTGTGTATATTCGTTACTTCTTCTCCAGCACTGTCTCTCAGATTAAGTTGAAACTTTGTGGATATATTGTGAAAGGGTCAAGCAAAGATGTTCACTGGGTAGCACTGCTGTGGATTCCTGATTTTTAACGATTTTTTTCAATTCAGGTACTTGTCGGTAAATGCACTATTTCTATTGCTTACTATGCAAGTCAATGGGCATTCTAAAGCATTGTAATGGTAATTCACGTTTTGGACTTCTCTGAAGAAACTGTCTGTCAGATTTACTTCAAACTTGGTGGCAATGTACCATGGGTGGGTCTCTACCAAGTTTGTTCAAATGCTTATGCTCCAGTGATTTTTGGATTTTTTATGATTTTTTTCAAAAATCTTTTAAAAAGTTTTAATAGCATAGTTTAAATGTGAATTTCTTGTAATGGTTATAACTTAAATAATTTTGGCCAGATTTGTGCCAAACTTGGTAGGGATGTATCTTTTGTAAGTGGCTACCTATTTTGTGCAAATGGTCATGCTCCACTGATGTTTGGACCTTGACTTCATTCCCAAGGTCACAGGACAACTGACACGAAATTTACTGTTTACTTGATAACTTGAGATCTGTTTTGAGTTAGGACCTTGATGTTGCACATTTGAGTGTTTTTCTATATAGATCAGACTTACTCAGTACCTGGGTGACCCTGATCCTATCTGAAATTTACAGAGCTGCAAGTGTGATGAATGTCTAGGTCAGCTGAGCATGGGCTGCTCACACAGCCCTCTTGTTTCAAAATTTTCTTTGGGAGGGGGAGGGGGGATAGGAATTTAAGCAACAGATGCTCTTTCTCGATAAAACATGTCAATATTTCCCCCACTTGCTCATTCCGAGGGTGGATATATCCTTGCCAGCACTTTCTTGGCCAACCAGGCAGGTCACCATCCTGTAAACTACCAGGACAGAAAACCTGGGAAATGTTGTTTTTGACCATGGATCCTGGAAGGCCCTAGAATCACCATCTTGTTCTCCCAACATGTTGGTTATGGGCCTGATTTACGGTCAACAGTCCATGGGGAGCATGCCCCCACCACTCTGGTAAACCAAAGGAACTATTCAGACAGACCATGAACGAAGCAGCAGCACTAAAACTGATACTATGTTTTGGCCTCTTAAAAAATACACAATTTTACTCACAATATGGTCACTAAAAGTCAATATTTTTTTTGCAATGTGGGATCAGGACTTCTTTGGGAAAACTTGAATTGGTGTGAAATCAAGATACAGCAAAAAATCTTCACAATTTAGCCCGGGGGTACCTGATAAGCGAAGACTGAAAACCATTTACCTTAGATAAATCTCCATCAGTATTGAATGCAGGAATGGAGAATATGTTAACGAGTGTGGCCCCACTGTTAATTTGTGGCTTGGCGGTGCATTGTGATTGCAGCCTCCCTGGGTCACGTGACCATCCTGATCCCCGCCCTGGCAAATGACAAATCTGTACCAGATCTAGTTGTCACTGACCCTTGGCAAGGGCACTCTCTGTACACCAACGCTCACCAGCTTTTACTGACAACTTGTAGAAATTTGTTTAGACAGCTAATTAACTGACAGCTGGTTTTGTTTTAGACTCGATTGCAGTCAGAGTTGAGTGGATTGCAAAACATGCAGAAGCAAGGAGTCTGGTCATTGCAGGCACCCAGAACAATTTAATAGGCATGGAGAGCTGGCACACACCTGAAAGTTTGTCCAAGGGATGAAGTAACAATAACTCTCCTTGCTACTCAGTCTGCTGCTTGGTGGGGCTGTCACATTTATGAATCTTCCACCCCCTGCTGTCACCTTTATGAATCTTCCACCCTCTTTCCAAACATTGCAAAAAGGCACATTCAGTATACCTTTGCTCTATGATCAGTCAAATCAGGCAACCAAAGAACTTCTATTTATTTTGATAAAAAGAAGCAAAAGTTACAAATTCGGCCATTTTACTCCTATGTTTTTAACCTGGCCAGGAGAGGACCCTGGTGCAAACAACCCTCTTTGATCTCATCACTTTTAACCATTCCCCCCCCCTCCCCATATGGACTGCAAGATCATGTGAATAATTGTAATTGTAGCATTTCAGTTTTAGGGAGGAATGGTTTAGTTGATTTTTTTATTTAATGAATTTATTAAGTCACTTACCTAATCAATTGATATATTTGTCATTTTACTGTTGTTTTGTCTTTGGTAAGCAGAAGGATTCTTGAAGAAGGAGACACAGGCAAGTGCAGGAGACAATGATATAGTAAGTATTTAAGTAAGTAAGTGAATGCTTTATTTTCTATATGCTTTCTTGGGAACTCCCAAAAGTATTGTTGATTTATTTATGTTCATATGTATATATTTTCATGATTTTTGCCTTACAGGTATTTAAAATAGGTTTTTATTGCACTATATTAGACATACTTCCTTTTAAAGCTATACTATAGTACTATTTTATTGTGGTTTTGTTTTGATGGTTTTGCTGAATAAACAGAGTTAGCCAAAATAAAAATACAGTAAAATTTAGTGAATTTTACAGCAGCCTCAGTCAGGCTCTTTGTAGGCATACCTTCTTCATTGTCATTGCCAAATTATTATCAAACTTAAAAAAATAAAATAAATAAATAAAAAGTTGTATAATGTATATTTGAGATTGCCTGGGAATTTATCACTAGCATGGGACCTGTCAAGCTTGCATGTTCCTTGGGATCAAAGCTGATGCAGAAACATGTTTTCAATGACTTGTATTAACATCATTTTTAAGAGAATGGTGTTAATAGAATATGGCAGCAATAGTCTGTTGGCCCCTGCACAGAGTAGTGAGGCCAACAGACCATCCTAACCATGTAATAGAGTCTGTACTATCCTACCCATAGGATAGAGTCTGTACTATCCTACCCTTGTAATGGAGTGTACTATCCTACCCATGTGATCGAGTCTGTACTATCCTACCCATAGGATAGAATCTGTACTATCCTACCCATGTAATAGAGTCTGCACTATCCTATCCATGTAATAGAGTCTGTACTATCCTACCCATAGGATAGACTCTGTACTATCCTACCCATGTAATAGAGTCTGCACTATCCTATCCATGTAATAGAGTCTGTACTATCCTACCCATAGAATAGAGTCTGTACCATCCTACCCATGTAAAAGAGTCTGTACTATCCTATCCATGTAATAGAGTCTGTACTACCCTACCCATGTAATAGAGTCTGCACTATCCTATCCATGTAATAGAGTCTGTATCATCCTACCCATGTAATAGAGTCTGTACTATCCTACCCATGTAATAGAGTCTGCACTACCCTACCCATGTAATAGAGTTTGTACTATCCTACCCTGGTAAAAGAGTCTGTCTTAGGAGGCAAACTATACCATCACAAACACTACCAAAGATCTGTGCACTGCCTGTGTACAAAACTACACATTTTGTTGAATGTTGAATGTTTTTTGCCACATATCATAACAATACATCGAAATAAAAAATAAATACAAAATTGTCATATTACAAAATCGTTAGTACACACATAAGTAATTTAACATATAATGAAAGTAGTTGTATGCATTGCTCCAAAGCTTGACAAGCTGCATATTTTTCTTCTGGCAAACATGTGAAACACGTTTGAGGTCTTGGCATTCCTGGTGACAGTGGTAAAATGTTTTGTTATGATCCAGAGTATGTTCGGAGACACATACTGAATTCCCTAGCCACCAGCAAGCCACATATTTTTCTTCTGGCAAACATGTTAAGCAGCATTTGAAATCTTAACATTCCTGCTGAGAGTGCCAACACTTTTTGTCATAATCCAGAGTATGTTTGGAGACACCTGAACAGAATACTGAATTCCCTGGTCACAAGCAAGCCTTGAAAACTGAGAACTGCCATGTCCAGTAAAACAAGACAAAAACATGTCTCCCTGTCCTTTAGTCACAACAACATTTACTCAAACTGCCAAAACATGCACAACATCAAGACTCCCAAAAGTCAATCAAACATTGAATAGCTATTGGCTATGAACATCAGAACTTCAGCCAGTCTCCTGAACTGGAGATGGCTGGGGGAGGGTGTTCGGTTAGTAGATCAGCCACTGAAGCTGCATGCCAACTTGCCAAATGCCAGGCCTACTGCTAACTAGCTGGTGTTTGCGTTGTTAAGCAGAGTGATGAATGATCCACAGGTTGGATGCTGACAAGGTTGAAAATGTGGTTTATGAGCCTGCCACTTAAGGTGAGAAATTGGAGCCTGGTTTACACAATACTCATATAACCTCATGCAAAGTTTTGGTTCTGCTTGCCTCCACAATGCACCTTTGATCACCATCAAAGGCAGAAGATTACAAATCAATAGTATAGAAAATTTGGGCTTTAACCCATAGGCCAGTTGTTGTGTCCTCAATCTAGTCTTGGACCATTTGAAAGCAGTTCATTTTATTTTGCAGACATCTTGAGCTTTTTCTTGCTTTGTTGCCTGTTAACAAATTGCCTTGACTCAGCTTAACCGCATTAATAAGGTGCAAATGAGATCTTCAAGCAATGTTTCAATGACTGGTCAGATGCAGTTTATAAGACTGAACAGATAACTCTGTCTGCAGCCTTAATTGAAACAAACTGTCTATAAGCATGCATCACAACAGAAACTCAAGCTGTGGGAAGTCCTGTTCACTTGTACAAAATGTATCGCACTGCAGTTGCACTTTTATTGCATGCCAACTCATTCCATTATACCAGTCCCTGATTTTTCGGTATATTTACCTAGATTTAAGACGAAAATTGCATATTTAAATTCTTCATGACAAGAGCTTCCGTTCAAGTACCAACATGCCTATAGTCTTAAGTCAGTGGTTCTGCACTGCCTCGCAAGTCATGCTGCAGCTGCCACAAAGGCAACTGCAGCATGACTTGCCAGGCAGTGCCAGAACCACTGATCAAGGCCTGTCACCATGGTATGGAATGAGTTTACTGTTCGTGAGATATTATGACATGAGAGCTGACTGACGGAACATATTTTCAAATCATATGTACACTTAAAAGCAAACAATACTATAATTTCTGCAGGCTACAGAATGCAAAACCACCACCGGAACAGGTACAAAAAGTCGGCAGGTCAAAGGTTAAAAATAATACAATGATCCAAAGGCTATATGTCCCCCATCAGGCCATATTTTAAGACTGCAACACTGCACCTATGGGTTTTAAAATTGAGTGGAAAATACCTGTTTATATGATATTCTATGGTATAAACTTCACACGGCGAATGTCAACAATGAGCTTTGTGGCATATGCCTACATAACACCACATGCCTATATCTAGGTAACATGCAGACACATTGGAGATGCCATCCATTTCAATGTCTCACAAGTTTATGGCTGATGTAGACAGGTTTCTGGTACTGGTGACATTGGTAAAAGGTCAAGGTTGACAAACAAGCCATGCTGCACAAAAAAGGTCTGGTCAACTCATGAGCAATGATGCGCATGCCTTTTACTCTTTCAGTGCCAAGCACAACTAAAGTTGATCTACTTAAGTCAGACTAGTCTGAATTATCATTAAGATCCCAGATTCGTATTCCTCATAAAAAGACCTTTCATTCAAGTACCAGTATGGCTATAGTTCCAGAGAGAATATCCCAGGTGAACAGCTTTTCTCTGAGAAAAGCTGTTGACTAAATCCAAAATTTGGTACTGAAAGAGTTAATACAATGTATGTATGATATGGCACAGATTGTATATGCTTCAAAATCATATTTAGTGGCTGTGTGACCTTCTAGTACCAGTGATCTCGAAAAAAGTCAAGGTTAACAAACATGCCACACTGCACAAAAGATTTCTGATCAACACATGAACGATGCTGCACATGCCTTTAATACAATGCATGCAAAATAAGGTACAGATTGTATTTGCTTCAAAGTCAGGTATAGCAGCTCTATGACCTTGAAAAAGGTTGAGGTCAACATACAACAACGCTTAACACCTGTTTTGGGTGCACTGTTGGCGGAGCTGCAACGAGCTCGCCTTTCACCTCTGCGGCCCGGGTTCGATTCGCGGCCGGGGAAGCATGTGGAAAGAGTTCCTACCACTCTGACTGTGCACGGTGGTTTTCTCTGAGTCCTTTTGCTTCCTCCACCAAACATGTAGGTAGCAAAGTATACGCCACCATCTGTGCCATGGAGGGTGATTAATATAGGCTTGGCCTGCTTCACAATCCATGTAAAAGATATGGGTCTATTCTTTTAACAACACTGAAACAAATTCTCATGACCATCATGGAATTCACATAGTATAAATTGCATCCTTTGTTCATTTGATATTAGGCCATATGGACCTATCTCATTTAGGGGCCATGTGACCTTAAAAATAGGTCAAGGTCAACATGAAGCTACACTACACATGCCTTGTATAGAAATCATCTAGGGTAAAAATTTCATCATCCCCTTAGGCCAAATGGATGTAACAGACGAATGGACCAACTGCTCCTATCCCTACCATTTACATATCCCCCCCCCCCCACACACACACACACCACCACCACCTTCAGTGGTGGGGACAAATATATCAGCCAGCCCCTCGTTCAGGGTAGAACTGGACCAGAACCAAGAATCAAAACCACACATCTCCTGTGAAATTTGAGCCTCTGGCATAATGGTTCCTGACGAATTTTGTTCCTCCTTATTGGTTCCTGATACTGGTAATTTTTCCTTAATCACTTGCAGTGTTTAACCCCTGACCCCATGAAAGTTTGCCATCAGCAACTTTTCCCAGTCTTTTGGCCACCTCAAATAAAAACTGATGTCATGCACAACAGCTGTATGAAAACCTGATGTCTTTGCATCAGAATTGATCAAAAATGTGAAACATGAAAATTCAAAGTTTTATGTGATATTATTGAATCTTTCAATTCAGAAAGATAGAGCTTTCTTGACATCAATGGGCTTTATGGGTTAATTCCATGTCATATGGTGCAGTCTACAGTAAATGGCTCGAAGATGTTCATTGGCTGGACCCACTGAAGATCTATATAGAGGTATTTTCTTGCAGAAGTTCACTTTCTGGCCTGTGAAATACATAATATATATACACATTTTTCTCCCTGTGAAAACATTGTAGATGGCATTTGCAGTACATTCCTTCCAGACCAATGCCTCATGGCTACAAGATAATGCTAAGAGGGCTAATAAATGAAAAATTCAAATTCTGTCTGCATTCACTGAAGTTCAAAAAACAACCAGTGGATTGGCTCCTGTCAATTTAAAAATTTGAACTGCCTTGAAAATTAAAACCAAAGGGGTTGAAACCAATACAGGCAGACAGCATCCTACATGGTGGGTGTCAAGGGTCATTGCTGTAGATCCCATGTGTATTCATGACAGTTACAGCACATTACTTGTCTTTCTCGCATCAGCTACATTGTATAACATTGTATCCCATCTCTTAACCAGTGTGGATACTTGACCATAGCAGCATCTTTAACCCTTTAATCCCATCTTGGATCTACTCTAGTTCATGATCCCATAATTGGCAGATCTTTAAATTCTATACAAAAAAAAACCATGATATAAATGCTGTAAATGCACTTAATTTACCTGGCACAAGGAATATTGAGAGTATTCCTTGTCTCAGATGTTACTGATCGTGCAAAATATTGAAATTAAAAACAAAATAATAGTATTTTAACATATGTTTAATAAGAACTATGTCCAAAAGAGTGAAATGAAAACTTCAGTTAAATGCATGAAATGCAAAAACTGAAAATTTATAAATGATAAAAGTAGTACATTTATAGTAGGTGGAAATCTTCAGAGCTTTGCCATCAAAATGATGCCCATGTGATTTTAGGTCCTGTAATTGTAGGAGACTGGTAGTTGAAAGTTGACACCAACACCCAGTGACTGTGAGTGTTTATTACATTGTGTTACTTTGACTCCTGTACCCATGACCTCATCATCAATCATGCTCAAGGGACGACCACGTGACTTTGACACATCCATATGGCCTCCACAATGACAGCATCCTGATTAAAATCAAGGCATGCCAACCTTTCTAGTTTTGAAACAGTCTTTCAGTGAAACCAGACATGAAAGCTCCAGTTTTATCAGTAGTTCCACAGGATCTATGTTTAACCCATTCCCCCTTGAATTGAGACCAAGTCAACAGCTTTCCTTGGCATGGGTTGTTACAATGAAAGGTATCATCTACAGTTTTCATCAAAATTCTTTTTCCTTATTGTTGAAATCATTTTAAAATCATTGAAGCAAATGACATTTGGACATTGGCCAGTTTGGGCTGGTTTGGGGGAAAAGGGGTTAAAAAAACATATCATTTTGAACTCCTGATTCATTTCAAGCTAAGATTAAAATGAAGACAAAAGGAAATGTATGAGAAAATGGTTCAGTGAGGAATGCCTAGCAGGCAACTATACTGATCTTGCCTGCGTAACTTGTACTCAGGCCTGTTTCTGACAGTTGTAGTCTTAAGAGCCCAGAAGTGTTCTGAACAGGCACCACCTTGCTTGCCTGCTCTGCACACCTGTTAGGTCTTGAGAGAGGGCCCCATGCAGTCCATTAATCATCAAGAGCAGAAAGTTGGTCATGCAGGCAGCTTGTCAAGTCTTGGAAAAGATTTAAAATCTTCTATGAACTTTGCGTGGAATCATTAACTCTGTGGAAAGACTGACACCTTTAAAAAAAGAGTTGCTGTTGTGTTTTTCCCACATGTTTCCCATGGTGTTATTAAAGCCAGAAATAGACAAAAGAATGGGTGGTTTTGAAATGTAAATGGTGTAGCTGTGTAAACAAGACTGCAGCCCTATCATGTAACAACAAATAAGCAAAAGTACATTGTGCAAATAGGCAGCCCTGGTGGACCCCTCCGTGCAAATGATTCAAGATGGATACCAGGACATAGCAGCCCTGGGGTATTTGTTCATGTCTGCTTGCATAATCAAACCCAGCTTTATGTCTGTGTCTGCACAAGCTTCTCTTGTGTGCCTGGGCTGACACACACGCTTCCTGTTGGCTCCAAGAGTTGATACTTCCAAAATAACCCCCTAATAACACTCAGCAAAAAAACTACAATAACAATCAGTGAGTACATTTTCAGGGTAGATTTATTTTGTGCCTGTCCCATTTCTATGTGTGTGATCAAAATAGACTAATCAGCAAATTTTCTGTGTTGTCAATATTGTGACTTAGGTGCAGTATTCACATGCATGGACTTTATTTTACCTGTTTATGTTCAACATCATAAAAAATGGGGAAAAAATGTCTCTTACTATGTATTTTCTTGAGAGCACCCAGAAAAGTCTAAATCACTCTCTTTAAAGAATTTTGTACCATATATGGGCTGGAAAATCTAGTCGAATAAATTATGTATTGTTTAAATGAACTGTTTTATTTTATCAAATATTCTAACCCTCCAAACGCAATCCTCAACATTATGATCACTAACCACTTTAACCCTTGAATTAAGACTGAGTTAACAGCTTTCCTTGGCCCTTGGCATGGGGCATGTCATCTTGATAGGTTTCATCTCCCATTCTCATTCAAATTCTTATTCATTATTGTTGAAAATAGTTGAAAACAATGAAGCAGATGACATTTGACCACCAGCTGGTTTTTGGTAGTTTAAGGGAAAAGGGTTAATTGATCCCTTTGCCCTTGAATTAAGCATGATCAAGTCAAAATCTTTCCTTGGCATGGGTTGGGAACCTGGGGTATTTCAGATGACCGAAACTTTTCTTTTGATTGGCACTGAAAGAGTTCACATGCAACATGACTGATGCAATGTGACCCTAGTACACCCATATGGGAGAGACCACTTCAGTGAAACACCAGGTCCTCCTGCCTAAGATATAGAGAATACAGTATGGGTGGCCCATTGTGATAATGTTGGGATCACCAGTTGTTGGACTTTCATGTTTTCACTTGACAACAACAAATACTCATGCCAAGGAAAGTAGTTGACTCAGTGTCAATTCAAGGGGGAAAGGGTTAATAGACCCTTGTAGGACTCCAGAGGGCAGCACTTGAGGGTGATCATATGCAAATTTCTTTCAAGCTTTTAAGTAAATAGCCAAAAATATGCAAATTAACTCCAGGGTCCTAAAGTCTACCATTTGGAGACCACACATTCAGCATGTTTCAACCTTTAACTGACCAAAAATAGCCAGTGGTCTTTGAAGCTTTTATCAAGTAAATAGCCAAAAATATGCAAATGAACTCTGGGGTCCTAAATTCTATTCTCAGGAGACCACATTCAGCATGTTTCAACCTTAAACTGACCAAAAGTAGCTGGTGGTCAAACATCGATCATCTTCAGTGTTTTTGACTGATTTCAACAATGTAAAACTATTTGAATGAAAGTTGCAAATGACTCTTCAGTCTTCAAGATAACATGGCCCAGGTCAACAGCATTCCTTTGGGTGGGTTGGGCACTTAGCACCTTATTGTTTCCAGGTAAGCTAAAATTAGTCTTAGTTCAAGGGGAAAGGGTTAAAGACAAAGTGTGGACTAGAAACCACACATCTTTTTGCCATTATACTGAAACAGCTCTCCCTTCTTAAAGTACCACTCCAATGAAAAAGGACTCCATGTCTTGGGAGACAAAAAATTTGGTATGTTTGGTGTAAAAATATACTGTTTCCATTTTTTCCTAAGACAAAATGCTGAACTGACATCAGTTTCTGCAGTGCTAGAGACCTCTACAAATAACTATGCATCACTTGACAACAAGAACTTATTTTGCTGTGGGGACCTATTAAAACCTTCTTTTTTTTTTTTTTTTTGAGGTATTTGTGAAAAACAAGGAAATGGATTTGTATACAAGAAGGATACTGGGAAAGTTCTTGGTAGAATAATTGGGCAGGGGGCAGCATGTTCTTTACTCCCCACCCCCACCCCCCCAAAAAAACATAAATGCAAACTTTATTACATATGATACCCTGTAAATTTGTAATGATCAGGGATAAATGTAATTACAGGACCCAATAAGCTGGCAAAAGACAAAAGTAAATAAAATCTGCACAAATGCAAATCAAGCATCCAGGAGATATACTTGGCTTAGACCCATACATATGGATGCCACCTTGGTGTTTCTGTGTGAAAGCCACTGATATCCCGGGCCTTGCCCTAACCTACCCCACCATATGTCACCTTTATGTTGGGGTGAGAAAACAAATATATATCCTTTTATCATACAGCGACAGTTCATGCAAACACAATGAGCCACAGGCACAAAAAGTACAGGATATACTATTTCCTGGCTCAGTGATACATTGCACTGTCATTATGCCATGATATATGGCAAAGTGTCCACTTCAGAAATATTGAGACACTTTTTTTCCCCTGTAATTGGGTATCACCACCATGCTAGAAAACTCTGGTTATGATAATTGGGAAAACATATCAGCTATGTACTTGTAATTTGAAATTAAATTGGATACATTCAAGCATCATATATGGATATACTTGTACATGTTATCTATCTATCTATCTATCTATCTATCTATCTATCTATCTATCTATCTATCTATCTGTCTGTCTGTCTGTCTGTCTGTCTGTCTGTCTGTCTGTAACAAGGAGGGTGCTCTCTCTACCCTCGTTGTATACACACACACACATATATATATGCATATACATTCTGTGGTCCACCCAACCCCCACCCCTTCCCCTTTATGCTCCTCACCTTTAATGAGAGGCTGTCCTGCTTATTTTCTATGGAAGCCACACCGAGCATGTATGGTGCATGTATTTTTATCTCCCCCCCCCCTCCCAAAGAAAGTCCACTCTAAAAAGCCACATTTCTGGTGCATTTGGGTGGGCCTTGTAAGAGGGGAGGGGTACCACGACACACAAGCACACACATGTATACATACACATTGAACCATCATTATGCCATGATATATGGCAAAATGTCCCCTTAGGGAACACTGTTTCTTGCTTCATTAGGCATTTAGACGTGTTCATATACTGGATTCAATGTATTTATTCATATGAACAAATGTTTGTACATATGATCAAACATTTGAACATACAATCAAATTGAGCATGTTCTAGATGGCACCACTGTTCATAAGTACCCCAGTTGCTAATACTTGCAGGTGGAGACACAAGGGTGATAAACAAACTAGACTCGTTTTAGCCAATGTTTGTTAAATGAACAAATATTTGCACATAGGATCACACATTCAAACATACAATCGAATAGTGCATGTTCTCCTAGATCATAAGTACCACTGTTACTAATACATGCAGGTGGAGACACATAAGTGATAAACAAACTAGACTCCTTTTAGCCAGTGTTTGTTAAACGTAAATAGTGTATCATGAAAATATGGCCTTTGAACCAGAACTGCCACCTATGAGAACATTCCTCATTGATCTAATCATATCAACAAATATTTGATCATATGTATGAATTGATATAGTCATATGACTATATGTACTTAATGATATGATCGAATACATTTAAACATATGATTATGATCATACTTTTAGTCATATGATAAACTGATTTAAAGATATCAAATAAGTGTTTAATTTCTGTTTTTTATTCATGTGATTAAATTTTTTATTATATTAAGTATTCCATCATATAATCCAGTATTTAATCGCATCATCAGATATTTGATCACATGTTCAAATATTTGTTCACATGTTCAAATACTTGATCACATCATCGAATAATTGATATCATCAAATATGAACTGATTTAGACATGATTAAATATATTTGAACATATTAAATCTATTTGAAGGTATGTTCAAATGTATTCGATGATATGTTAAAATATGATTGTCATAGAGGTAATGAAAGCTCGCTACCACTTTGCATGTGATGGCAAGTGCCATATAAACCACTTATGGGGTTGGTCTCCATTAGTTTGAGAGAACACCAGACATCGGTGGAGAGGCTGAGAAATGGGGAGCATCCATTTGTTTGTGGGGAAAATGAGGCCACTGCATTTGATACAATTAAATACATTTTATCATATGTTTAAATTGATTTGTTCATAAGACTAAATCAATTTGATATGTTTGAAATATTTGTTCATGTGAACAAATGCATTTGATCATATGTTTAAATGTTTAATCATGTTTCAATATTTGATCATATGTTCAGAAATTTGATGATGAAATGTTTGATAAGATCAAACATTTGATCATGTGATCAATATTTGAATGCATATAATCAAACACATTTATTCATATGATTAAATGGATTTAAATGTCACTAAATATTTAATCAAATGTCTAAATACTAATACAAGAAACAATTTTCCTTAAACCCATTCATGTTTAGAGTACACCTGATTCAATAGCTTTCCTTGGCATGGGTTGGACACATTGCACCCAAGCTGTTGACGTGGGGCATGCCGTCATGAATGGTTTTACATACAAATCTCAGCAAAAAATTTTTCAAGTAACAACTTTGAACCAGACAATAATTTACATGCAGGCACTTTTGAGCACGAAAGGGTTAATATGTGTATGTATGTATATACTATGGTGTTAGAAATATTCACATGCGATTAATTTCGCACAAATGCCATTTTTGCTAAATTTGAAAATTTTCGCGTCACACATTGGGAGACCGTACAAAATTAATACATGTATTGCAAGTGGAATTTCAATGGGGAAGCATACTGGTGGGAATTGCCACAAATGCTTGGACATACTGAAACTGGCCTGTGTTATCCTCTCAGAAAATCACTGGTTCATAATGGAGAGTGCACAATGTTGACCTGGGATAAGAACAGCCATGGACTGGACTACTGTTTCAGTGCTGTCCTGAGATAAATGGCTGTATATGGCAGTGGAGGGAATTAACTGCCTTGGATAATGTGTTGCAGAAAGAAGATGTACCTGTAAACATTGATGGTTCTCTGACAAGGGGGTAATGTGCATGCCCTCAGTGCTTACTGCATTGCCATCTGGAAAACTAGTTGAAGACAAGTTCGTGTATTTTGTATTGCCTCTAGATTTACATGTGGTAGTCCTATAGGCAAAGATAGCCAGAATATTGTCCACTACGAAAGGAGGTTGTCTCATGTTGTGAACTAGGCTACGCAGGGTGTATCAAGGTGGAGCTTGGTGGTGGCCCAGTGCCTAGAGTAATGCTCTTATCAATTGCTGATTTTTGATGTTAACACCTCTAACCAAAATTAGCTTCAGGGAACTTACTGATTACTGACTTCTCAATCCTTGATAGGTCTATCATTTCCACACACAATTTGTAACAACAAAATGAAAAAAAAAAAAACAAAAACAAAACAAAAAAAAACATACATGTATACAATGAAGTTTCACATGCCTGACTGTAGCATAAAGAACTTCCAATTAGCCATATATTAAAATTGTTTTTCTTAGTGATGTGCATGCCGGCAGTGCTTTTGTGCTATCAGCAAAAAAAAATAAGCATCAAAACAGTCCCGAATTTTGTCAAACATCTTTTAATTGCATTCAGGAGCAGAGTGTTAAACCATGCCTCCCCATGGAGATAATAGCGCAACCCCCTGCCAGGGGGCACTAGCTATCCCGGACACCCTGTGCGGACACCCTGTGCGTGCATGCATATCCTGATCCCACACACCACACAGTGCTGACTCACTGTGGGCCTTGGTTGCTAAGGTCACAGAATGCCCTCACTCTCACTTCTAATGCAGGCCTAATGAGGCACATACTGGGGGCCACCTGAGTCAAGGTGTAACTAATTTGTAAGCAATACACACAGGACCATGTCAGTTATTCCAAAATTTGTCTCTGGTCCCAGTTACCAATGCATACTTGCAATTTTTGACAAACATACAACTTGCTGAAATGGAAATGATACATGTACTTAAAATTTGATACCAAAATTTTATATTCTGGGAAAAGTGATAAAAGGTAAGATTTTGACTTGTAAATCAAAACCAGGTACACCCCCCTGTAAGGATGTCAGCTTTGGTTCTAATATACAACAAACACTGATGGATGAACAAAATTGATTGTTGAGCAAATTTCTCCTGACAAGCTGAGGTAATTCTGACCGGCATCATTTTTTTGTTCCTCTTTGAGTTTCCTCAGGGACTTCAAGATGCATTTTGTTAGATCACCACACTTGCACCAAGTGCTGTCTCCTGTACTATGTAAATATCATGGGGGGGGGGGGGGGGGGACCACCACAATTAAGTTGGTAGGAGCAAAGGAAAGTGGTGTTGTGCTACACATACAAGAAACTGTACTGCATGAAACAATATACAAAACAGCCTGCTCAGCTGGAAAGGGATCAAAAGGCCTGCTGTAACCCTAAAATGTTGAAAATTAGGTGTGTGATGGTGCACTATTAATCCTTTCCTCCTTAAGTTAAGACTGAGTCAACAGATTCCCTTGGCATGGGTTGAAGGCTTACTGAGAAGCCTATGCCAAGGAAAGCTGTTGATCTGGGTTATGATATCTTGATGGGTCTCATCTACAATTCTCGGTCAAATTGTTTTTCAGTACTGTTGAAATTAGCAGAAAACGCTGAAGCAGACAACATTTGACCACCAGCAAGTTTTGACCTGTTTGAAGGGGAAAGGGTCAAAGCTTATGAGTGACTTTATATAGCAGAGCAGGAAATATGGGCAAAATCTTCAGCTCTGCTGGACAGGGAATATAGGTGTATCTGGGTCATTATACCAAATTATCACTGTATGTTATAATGGGAAGTACAAGAAATACACAACTGCAGCCCAGATAAATTGAACTGAAATCTGTAGTTGAATCACCTGTACCAATGGACTGTTTTCTCTCTGTTGTAGTACATACACCAAAGCTTAGGAAATGTATGAGTGAATGTACACTGTAGAGGAAAACATGCTGAAAAAAATCTTGGGTCTTTACTGTGCGGAGGCTGAACGGGTGGGTAGATGCCAAACCCTTTCAAACCCTACTCTTCATCCTGTTAACTCATTCCATACTATGGTCACAGGCCTTGGTCAGTGGTTCTGGTACTGCCTGGCAAGTCATGCTGCAGCTGCCCTTGCAGCAGCTGCAGCATGAATTGTCAGGTAGTGCCAGAACCACTGACTTAAGACTATAGGCATGTTGGTACTGGAACGAAAACTCTTTTCCTGAACAATTTAAATATGCAATTGTCGTCTTAAATCTAGGTAAATATACAGAAAATCAGGGACTGGTATGGAATGAGTTAACTGCATAAACAGGTTTTCAAACTCTCCCAGAATTATCATTTATTGGATGCTTCTATCAGAAATAAACTTTAAAAGAAACATTTTAACCCATTTCAGTCCATCTCTGGGACATTTGCTAATACTTTTCATCAGCATTTCATTTTGATATATTATCTCCAGTATTTTATAGATCTCCAGGATTTTTCACCACAATTCAAGCAGCTGCAAATTAACACTGAACAGTGCAAACTTGTTTCCTTAATTGAAAAAAAAATCACTTGCCAAGCAAGAAAGACCATTTATAATCATTATTCTTTTGCAGATGGAAGAAAAATTTGTACATATCTGTGGGCATTTGCTCAGAAAGGCCTGTGTGGCCAGCTTGAAAAATATCAGAAAATTCCCCAAATCTATCTGAAATACTTCCAAATCAAGGAAAAATAGAGGTTCAAAATAGGTGAACTAATACAAAATATGAAGGAAATAATTATATGATCAGTTTAACTGAAATCAGGTGTTAAAATAGCGTAAATCTGCTAAATATCTGAAATCTCACATGCCTGTTTTGCATTCAACAGTGGAAGACCATTTAAACATTATTCATTCGGCAACAGAGGAAAAAGTTGTACATATCTGTGGGCACTACCATTTGCTCAGAAGGCTGTTTTGCTTTCAACAATGGTAACTTTTATGCTTCTACGACACACCCATACAGGAATAACTTTTCTGCTAAACTGCATTTATTTGTAAAAGATGATGCAATGTGATCCACAAGAAATCCAAGAATAAAAATATTTATCTCATTTTGAGAATGGGTTAGGCTAAAATGTAATAATATTTCACCAGTCTCTGGAGATGCTATGAAAATTTACTTTCTTTGCAGTGATAATCACTTGATGTTTACAATTCAACCTGTTCACATAATGTTACAAGTTGTTCTGGCCCTGAAATACAGTGAACAGGCATATTTAATTAAGTGGGTGCCTTGAGATCACTGGGGAACCCAATGGTATTGATTAATGCCTGGGGTCCCATCAGAATATAACCTCCCTAAATAAACACCCGCCTTGCATAAGAATAGAATCAGCCTCCACAGACTCCAGACCGTGGGTCCCACAGCCACACACTTCCTACTTGCACCTTGTCAGGGATCCATGCTGTCACCTGGTAGTGTGGTTCCCATCAAAGTCACCAGATCATGGCGATGTTTGCAAATCATTAATGGTTTGGCCTCTGCAGTTCAGTCATGATACTATCTCAATAGACTGAGAGCAGAAATCCACAGCTGCAGAGGCCTCCAATACAAATAGACAAATTAGCTGGGGTCATGGGCATGCTGAGAAGAAGGACTAATAGGGTGGACTGGCTGTTACGTTAGCTGCTTCACACTGGGTCTTTAAGTGGCACACTGACCACTTATTCCTGGGATGAAAAAATAATATCTACTGAAATAAAACACTCAACCTGGATGCATTCCTCTGCAGTCATGCAATTCTATCTGAAAGTCTTTGTGAAACAACATCTTTAGTGACGCTCTGACTCGTCATGTTTCACAGAGATCCTCGCACATTGTTTTGCTCAATTTTCGTAGATTCCTGTTTTTCTTCTCTAACTTAGGTGTTGACATAAAATGTAATGAACTCACAACCTCACAATCTGGTTAGCTGTTACAGTATGTACAGCAGCAAAGTTTTCTTTGGTTGAACAAAACACAGTCTGCGTTAATAAAAATAGTGATTGTCTAAAAACAAGGGCAGGGGGTATAAATTGAGTTAGACAAGCTAAACACTGACAAGTACAGATAATAGGATGTATTCATATCTAAATGCGGTCTTACTCTAATACCTATTGAGCAAAAGAGGGAGCCACCTGCATCAGGGTAGATCCATGTATTTAGCATGGTCAAAAGTACTTTCTCAACAAAATTAACAACACAAACACAGAATAATCTTAAGAAAATGTATTAACATATATTTGAAACATAAAGGATGCCTAAACTGATTAGAAATGGGCTCTCTTTTGGTTGAAAGGGTGTTATTTATGGATGTTTATGCAGTATATAATACAAATCTGCCCTGATCATGGTGGAAGCATCAGTCTGTTACCCCGGCAACACAGGAAGTGAGCAGTATCACAGTTAAATATGAACGTCTCCTATTCTTACATTGATTTACAACTCGCCTTCCAATAGGAGACATTCATTTTTCATTTTTTAAATATTTTTTTAAAGATTATTCTGTGTTCGTGTTGTTTATTTTATTGAGAAAGTACTTTTGACCATGCTAAATACATGGATCTGCCCTGATGCAGGTGGCTCCCTCTTTTGTTTAATAGGTGTAACAGTAGGTCCGCATTTAAATACATCCATTCGAAATAAAGCAGAGTGGAAAAATAGGTACAGGACACATGGCTCCGTGATCTACCATTTGAAAAAGGAAATGTTAACAGAAAAGGGCAGTCTGATCTTGGTTCACTGAAAAGAGCTTTTTGGAAGAAAAAAAAACTATATATGATATATACATGGTAAAAATGGCAAAAAAATTGTGTTGTGAAACCTTCACAACATATTCATGTAAATTAAGAAATCTAGATGATTTTGAATAGGAAACAAGAGGCCCCTGGGCCTAATGCTCTGTAGACATGTAATAGGATGATTAAAATTGACTGTGGATTATTAATGTGGAACCTTTCAGGCCTCCACATTGAGTAGAGGGAGGGCTTCTGCAGTGTGGAACTTACTTCTGATAGAGTACTAATTCCATATATGCTTTCATTCTCCATTTTCTTATTGGCCAGAGCAATGCATTTATGAGCCAAGGGCTTTGATAGGGAAAGAGGAAAAAACTATACAAGCTTAACCCTTTCCCCCTTGAATTAAGACTGAGTCAACAGCTTTCCTGGGCATGGGTTGGGCACTAAATGCCCAACCCATGCCGAGGAAAGCTGTTGACTTGGGGCATGTTGTCTTGACAAGTCTCATCTTCAATTCTCAGTCAAATTGTTTTTCATTGCTGTTGAAATCAATTGAAAACGCTGAAGCAGACAACATTTGACCACCAGCCGGTTTTGGTTTGAGGGGGAAAGGGTTAACATAATCCAATTCCTCCCAAGAAAGAACTCATAAAAACTAAAATTAACATATTAAAATGAGTTTCATTGTTGTTTCAATATTTGTAATTGTTATTCCAATTTGACAATGTGTTGTTAAACTATGTGACTGCTAATTAGTGCAACTTTTTTAAAAATGTGAAATGTGTTTCCTTGATTCAAATCTCGGTCCATATGTTAGTAAATTGCCACTGACTGAGAACCACCACGTGCAAGACACTTTCACATTACTTTGCAACAAAGACTTCTACCTGCAGGAAACAACACTGTGATATTTCAGGCCTTAGCAACAATGCTACAGGTAGCTGTGTGTTTATTGGATCTCAAGAATTTGCTGGATTGGGCCAAAGTATTTATAAAGCTTGGTATATAGTGCTATATTGTGGCAATACTTTGCACGAACAGTTGTTGCTTTGTCCTTTGTATGCTGTAGCTTTAGTTTTTCTTGCATTAATATGTTTAATCATGCAGATCCATGTCCTTTTCAGAGCAGCCTTGTTAGTTTCACTTCTAAATTTCAAATGTGCATAAGTAAATTTTTACTTGAAAGGTACACGTGGCCTTTCTGTGCACACAGGCATTGGATTGTATTCAGGGCTCAACAAGCAAATTATTTCAATATGAACATATGTACTTTAAAGGATACTTCCACATTTTCAAGATACAGTAGTCCCTCCTTTGAGAGACCACCCCTAGTGCCACCCAAAAGGTGGTCACATAAAGCAGGTGGTCCCTCAAAGGAGGTATGAATAACATGAAAAGTGCTACAGAAAGACCTGACAATTGTGGTCTCTCAAAGGAGATGGTCTCCCAAAGGAGTGGTCTTTCAACAGAGGGACTACTATAATACAAAGAGTTCTCTTCTTCATTATCCCCACCCCATCTTATACAGACTATATATCTCATTCTCAGCACTTACATATGTTGACCTCCGAGCCTGAGAAACTGTAATGTTGAGAGGAGTGACATCTAGTGTCAGGAGATAAAACAAATTCACACAGTACTGAAGGCTATACTTCTGCTGTGAAGAGATGTCCGCAATAGACCATAAAACACCATAATCGAAAAATAAAAAAACTAAGCATACGGTGGTACCTCTATTGAGAGACACCTCTAATGAGAGACCAAACATCTTTTTAAGACCGCTCTCTCAGAACACTGTACTATCTTTTCCATGTTGTACCTCAAATGACAGACCACCTGTTTTGAGAGACTGCATTTTGATCCCCTGTAGGGGCGGTCTCTCAAAAGAGGTACCACCATATATTTTTGAAAAGTACATAAAGGGGATAATTGTGTTTTGTCATTTTCATTTGTGTCACGTTGTGTGTTTATACAACACTTGCACAAAGTGAATGTACAATTGTCCTAATTTTTCAGTTTGAAATGGATTTAACTTTTTTCATTTTTCATCGAAACTTGAAGAAATGAATACAAAAAGTGGGTGTCACTTTTTGCAAATTTTTGTTTGTTTTCTAGGACTGATGTTGGAAGGTTGACATCTCACTTTAGCATCATAAAGAAGCAGACAACATTTATGTTGACACTGGGCCATTTCTCGTAATTTTAATTGGAAAAAGTTGCATGCCGATGCAGCAGTGTTATGATTCTTAACAGGTTCATGTAAAAAAACTTTTAAGTATGGTTTATTTTGGCTTTAAACTTATGTGTCATGAAAGACCATCACCCAATGACACCTGTACTAGTTGGCAGATTTTCTATATTTTCTGATTTCACTTCACTGAAAATAGTTCCTTAAAAAAAAAAAAGGAGGAAAAGAAAAACTAGATTTGGTATGATACGTACATTACATGGACACTACGATGATAAACTGGCCAAAGTTTGTGTTGTTCAACCTTCACAAGATGATTTTGAATATGAAACAACAGTGCCATGGGCCTCACGCTCTGCTGGCATGTAATCATAAAACTAAACTTCACTCTAGTTCCACATTTTTATAATTTGGACAGTAATACTGAGTTCCCACTTTCATTACCCTCCCCCTTAGAAAGACTACACCCCAGCACTTAAATATCTTGACTTTCCAGACTAGTTGGAGAAAAAGAGAAACTCATGAATAGCCTGGCTTACTTTCAGTTTTCATTTCAAGTAGAAAAGGGATCAACGATGTGAATTCTGCCATTGGACTCTTGATTAGTGTAAATATTTCCAGTCTATTTCCCAGTTTGTGATTAGTTCATCATTATTTTGTTACATTGAAAAACGTGCCCCCCCCCCCGCCCCACACACACAGCATACTGACACTGTGTATCATCTTGTGAAAATGTGAAAATGTGAAAATGATGAAATATCCCCCACAGTGCTTTTTAGGATGAGTTTGTTGGAGGAAGCCTTTGTTTACTGGCTCACATCGTATGATTAAAAGTCTTGTTTGAGACAGCCATATACAGTGTATGTTGTCTCGCTACATATCTGTTCAGAATAAAACACTGGGCTTCACAACTGCCAACAAGTCTTACCAGAGGCTGAGAAACTGAAATGTTAAAAGAGAGAGTGACATCTGGTGTCATTAGATATAACAAATTTACAGGGCACTGGTGACGGAGTAAACGGCTTTCCTCGGGACACAATAAGCACTAAGTACATTGTCAAGAACAGTTATTGATTGATCACAGGTGGCCATATTCATGAAGAATTTGATTGTCAGTGGCCATATTCACAAAGAATTTGATTCCGACAAAAAGTTTAGGATCAAAATTAAAATCAACTTGTTTAGATCCCACATTCTTTAATCCTTGGTCGCATGAAACAATTTTAGTGTTAACCTATCTGTTTAATGGCCATTGTACAAACCATACGATTAACATTTCAGGATTATGGCTTAATCTTAATTTAATCCAGATTTTGATCCAGCTTATAAAGTGCTCGATTAAACTAAGACTAAGTTAATAAAATAAAAATATTGAAGAAAAAAAATAAAGTTCCTATTGTCGCCCAAAACATAGATTGTTTGTTCCTGAAAATTTTGATTCATACACCAGGGATTACGTAGTTCAGGGTCAAAGGTGCACCAATTTAACTTCAGGATCAGATCAAATTCTTTGTGGCCATAGAATTTCGATTCTGACATGGAAATCGATGTGCTTTTGGCCCTGGACCACTTAATCCCTTGACTAATGTTTGATCAAAACTTCCAGGATTAACCAATCTATGCTCTTGGCTATAATATATACTTCAGGATTAACATTTCCATTCTACATATTGATCTTAGGTTCATCTAGTACTTCATGTTTAAATTTTGATCATATTTTGCATCAAATGACGATTAAACAATAATCCTGAAATGAAAAGTATATATTTTGCACAATAGCTACAAAACATTTATTGATTCATACTGTTAATATGCTATTGGACCCATGATTAAGTCATTCACAATCAAATAAATTCATTTTGTAAGTTGGATTCTAGATTCAGCATCAGATCAAAATTCTTTGTGAATATGGACAATGAAGAAATTAAAAGGAGGCAACATTTATGTTGACACTGGGCCATTTCTGAAATGAGACTGAGATTTTACATTTTCCCACTCAAAATGCTTGGACGTAAGATATTGTTGTTTCAATTTCTCATTCATGCAAAATGTTTCCAAAGAGAATTGTTGATTAGACCTCTCTATATATGCATGCTCCAGGTCAACAGCTTTCCTTAGCATAGGTCAGGTGCAATCCACTGAACTCGCATCAAGGAAAGGTGTTGACCCAGGAAAGGGTTAAAATTAAATTGCATGACTGCTGAAAAATTTTATTAACATGAACAACATTCTTTATATATACACTGTTAATTTTCATTTTTTAAGGCATTTTCCTGGTTGGGGCCTAAAGGTTGTCAGATCTGGCTCTTGTGGGACACAACTTATTTATTTGTCCTCTTTAGTATAAGTGGAGCATAAGGTTGACACTAGCTCAGACCTACCTCAGGCCTTCTTTTCTGCCTCTCTCCAGGTTAAGTCCCAATTTCCACAATTAAACTGCAGTTTTAATCAGATGCTGGTAATTGTATGGTTCATTAGTTAAACAACTCATAAGTGACAGGAGGGTCCCACAGGAATTAATTATTGGGCATAAAATATAGTTCTTGTTCCAAGGATTAAAGGGATGCCACCAGCACATTGGGTTTAAAAAAAAAGAATAACAATATAAGGGGGGGGGGGCATTTCCACAAAGCACCAGTGTGTGAGTACCAGACATACCTGTGTGGCACAAGGATTTTAAAATTAGCTGCCAGGATTTCAGTTTTCCTAGGAAAGACCTACACAGACTTGAAATCTGTTAAATTTCTGCACAAAATAAATAATTTTTGGGAAAATTTAGTGATCAGTTGGCACTTTAAAATGTAATAGGAAGTGGACAGAAAATGTGGGCCACTTTTTACTGTAAATTGCTTTATTTTCGCATGTATAAGTTCTCACGGTTTTTGTATTTTTGACATTTCACTGTAGTTTTAATTTCACTGTTTTGGATTTAATTCCTATTCAAACAACTATTTAACTGTGCTTTTATTTTCACAGTTTTGTGCCATCAGCAAAATGATAGTACATCGAGATTAACGCGATTTACAGTACTTCTTCGGTGGTCTCTTGAGTTGTGATGTCGTTCTAGCATTCTACAATGGTCATGTGGTGATTAGCTTTTCTTTCATCTCTGTGTGCCGGGCACGCTGGCCAGGGTGACATTGGCTGAGGTGTTGCCCGCTTCTTGAGCTGACAAATATTATGTATACTGGTCTGCCCCATGCATATAATTAACATATAATTAGCCACCTGGTGGTCGTAGCACTTCTCATTCCGTTTAATGGCTGATTTGAAGTGATAGTAGCATTTGAAGATTTTGGCTGCTGCCAATACTAACATAGCATACATGTTACACATCCAGCTCTGCTCAACTGCTATTTACCTCATTCATATCAATCGAAGGTAACACAATATAACGAAAAACAGAGAAGAATAACATATTTTAGAACATGACTGTTTTAATAAGCAAAGATATCAGCTGCCCTATGCATTACTCAAACTGAAGCTACATCAAGAAAAAGCTTTACTAATTTTTGTTGTGCCACAAGACTAAACTGAAATACATAAGGTTGAACGTCATAAAATCAATGTCCATTTAGCATGACAACTATGCAACAAATTAAACTAAAAGTAAAATTTATCACTTATGTATTCTGGAACTGCTGCAAACACAGAACCCCTGGTGGCCAACATTGGAAACCGTGATGGGTACGGTAGATGGACTTGTGACCAGTCTCCTGATCACTCGCAAAGTGACAGAACTACACAAGCTGGCATATCAACAACCTTTTTGGTACAAAGATAGTCCTGAAGTTTACCGATTATTTCACAAGGAAAATGCCTGATCAACCCTTCAAAATATAGAAAATACCGGACAGACATTGTTCATTTCATATATATATATATATATATATATATATATATATATATATATATATATATATATATATATATATATATATATATATATATATATATATATATATATATATATATATATATATATATATATATATATATATATATATATATATATATATATTAGTGTAACTACCATGTCCTTTGGCCTCTCTTGTGACTAATTTGACTTCCATAATTGATAATACATCTTCTGATCTACGTTGGTTTTTCACGTAAAGCTAATGGTGATGCCAGCATCATATGGTGGCAAAACCTTGAACTAACCGTTTGTTTGTTCAGCTAGTTCTGTAAACTGCTCATAGAGGGCATATGTACGGTTTCTCGTCCAAACTTTCGATATCCAAGTCATTATTTTAGCATCCAAATTGTAGTTAGTTGTAAAATTATTCTTTACTTTGAAATTAAAGGAGGATTTTGGCATAAAATAATTTAATCAGTCCTTACTTATAAAGAAAAATGTATTACGCTAACGTTGTACGTCACCCCGTTACGTTACGGCCTCCATCAATTCAACCCTTGATCTATCACTCAATGATCAAGGTATCTCCCAATCAGAGGCTTGTAAGTACTTGGGTGTAACGCTTGATTAGGAAGTGAAACTTTAAAAAAAAGCAGGTTGGTGAGGTTGTTACTAAAATAAAGAGAGCTCTTGGTGTTTTCAGCAGAGCTGCAAATTTCCTTAGTGCAGACTCCTAAATTACCCTGTACAACACCTTGGTGTTACTTCCTTTTGATTATTGTAGCACAGTCTGGGGTAGCAATCTGAAGAAAGTTGACAACGTACGCCTCCAGCGACTACAGTTCATTGTATTTCAGCATCAAGTTACAAATATGCTTCTGTTTAACTGTAGTTGCTATCCTTTTAAAACAAAAAACTGCAAACAACTGTAACATCACAGTTTTGCTTGTACCTTAATTCAAGATAGATAATTATCTTTAGACATGTGAAAGTTGTGCCTTAAATCAATACAATTATTCATGTCCCCTTTTGTTGGAATCAGTTTTGTGTAAAACCTTCACTTTTGTTGAAGAGCTTCATTTATTCACTTCTGTTGTTCTGTCTGTGAGAAGGGCTGAAGTTTCTCATCATGCTAATGGAAGTAGCACCAACACAAACCACTTTCCACTGATGTAGCTCATTGCTCAGCACCATCTCTATGCCCATATCTTTAACTATAAAAAGCACATACATTTTCAAATTATACACATGCTCATTTAATTGACAAATTTATATATAAATTGGTCTGCAATTCAGCCACACATTCACATCCACTGTTTTCAATGTGATCTTAATGTGAATATGAATATTTGTGTCCACTTATATTTGATTAGATATTGATTTAAACTGTATATTTGAGGTTTCTGAACCCTTTAATGTTATTAAAATTATCTCGTAGATATCCCACTTTCTACTGTCTTTATTGATCGATCTTAAATTATACATTGATACTTTCTAACAAAGACCACTCCAATGAAACTGCCCCTGCTATTTTAAATTACTTTTGAACACAGTTCACAATACTTTGGTTATTTGTACCACTAAAAAAAAAATATATATATGTAAAAGGCGCCACCTGTCTCACAACCTTGACCTAAAGAAGGTCAAATGTTTTGCTCGGACACATTTGACCCTCTAAAGCAACACTCCTTGATGACAGTCACCACTGCAGAAGTACCCTTTCAATCTTTGTTGATGACACTGATTTCTATAGGCCTGATTTCTATAGGCCTTAGGTTTGTTTGTTTGTTTGTTTGTTTTTTGTTTTTTGTTTTTTTTTTGTTTTTGTTTTTGTTTTGTTTTGTTTTGTTTTTTGTTTTGTTTTTTTTTTTTGTTTGTTTTTTTTTTGTTTTTGTTTTTGTTTTTAATTGTTTTTTTGTTTGTTTTTTGTTTGTTTTTTGTTTTGCTTTTTTCCATCCATACTGCTCCTGGATTGACAAGCACCTGACAAAATATTCACAGTATAAATAGGCTAAGGAGGTGGAGAATGCTTCTCTCAGATAACAGTTAGGGTGTAAATCCAAGATCAGATTACTGTTAATTAGTCCACTCAAGGCATACCCACAGTAATTGCACTTATCATCATTTGCATCATGTTTACAGGCTTAAGAATTATGTCGATCATGAATATCATTTAATAAATATTGAGTCAAATAACATCCCACTAGTATTTGTTTTAATACGACCACGGACAAGTGGGTCGAATCACAAGCAACGAAATATGTATACCCTGTTACATTTAGTACACAATACAGAATACAGAATTTTATTAACACATTTACGCCCTCTGGGGGCCAAGTGTACAACTATACAACTACAAAGTGGCATACAATAAAAGGGTACTCGAACATACAATAAATATCAAAAAGTACGGGTAAACAAAAGTATCTATTTATTAGCAGTGGTTTATCTTAGTTTTTTCATGTGTGGAGGATAGTTACGCATGTTAAGCACAATACTACTAACTGTTTAAAAGTTGATCTACTCGTGTATGGCACTGACTGATTCTGCATTATGTTTATCTTTTCAACAACAACAACAACAACAAATGGTAAACCAAAACACTTCTATAAAGTATCATCTACTCATGTTGTATTTGTATGTGTTTCCAATACATTATTAACAAATAGAAGGATGCTGTTTTGATTTTACCATTCATTATAAAGAATGAATAAACATGTTGAGCACAGTACTGGTATACCATGCAAGATCATATACGGATCCCATTTTGGTTAGTTCCTTGGCTTGAGTACTATATGTTGCATGAACCAACAGGCTGATCAAAAATGGGATAAAATCGTCATCCACAATTTTACTGTGAAAGGCTGGGAGTATCTTTTCCTGGGAGTATCTCTTCCCATTATTGTAGCATACATTCCTCAGATCATTGGTTTATCCATCAGGTCTGCAAGAATACATGTATAATGCTCCCACATGTGGGTCAACACCCCACAGGTGGGTCGACAATGACAAGGCGGGAAGGAACACCCGAGCTACTGGGCGCACTGGCGGCTCCACAGTGGCAGTGTGAGTTTGCAGCCAGGGTGCTTCGGCCGCGCCCAGCAAGCTATAGCCTCCCCTTCAGTCGCTCCCTGTGATGAGGATGCATTAGCTTGAAACTAAGTATATTCGTGTACATATGCATGTTTCTTAATTGGATTGGAATGTTAAATATTGTTTTTGTTGTTTAATTGTATTACAGCATGTCTACCAGAGTACATAGTCACATGTTTGTACATTGTATTGTCCTATGCGTCTTGTATATATCATTTTGTGCGTCTCCGTGTCTGGAGAACCCCTAGATTAGTTACATTTTATGTACTATCGGGTAATCCAGTGAAAATGAATATGTTTAAATTAAACTAGCACTTAATTGAGTTTTGCATAGGCTGAATTTTGATATGCGTTTTTGTTTGTTGGTTTGTTTCTCTTTCTTTTCTCATGTACCATATAAAAATTGATTTCATCTCGAATACTGTCAGCATGCATATAGTATCAGAACTGGTTGCTTGACAAATAGCAGTATAAACGTGTCTTTTCATATGTCCTTTAATATTTTTGTTTGAAAAAATTACTGAGTTCATGACTAATTTATTTTCAGCGAGGCACTTAAAGTGAAGGGACATGTCCGGTGGTCCCTAATTTGAAGACGAAATCAAAAACTGTTGATGTCAGTGTAATTTGCCTCTATATAGATCCATCTAAATGTATGAGAGATCTTAAATGTCCAAGTTTGTTGTGCCTGAAGCACTCCAGTATTAACACGTTGCAACAACAGTAATACATTGTGGCTGCTTCGGTTGGTTGTTCCTATTAAAAATCTTTCTCTGGTTCGTCACTATAAAAACACAGAATTACTCTATATGTAGCTATATATTTTGCCACTGTAGGAAACAAATTGCGTACCACTCAATTCTGAGGCAACAGAAGGCATGCAATTAACCCTTTAAAGCCGTCCATTTTTATATTTACGTCATTGCAACATTAAGACCCAATCTGAGAAAAGCAACGTAGTCACCCGAAACATCACTTTCGTGAAGCAACTGGATCAGATTCACGATGCAATGCATGCACTTCCAACTGTATGAAGCTTGAATCTCACGCGCTGTTGATATGTTACATGTTGTTGTAACATATTCAGGTCACTAATGACAGGTTTTGTATTAAAGTCTATCACAAAATAGATGAGTTTAACTTTGAAGTAGTTAATTATCCTTTCCCGGACAGTAATATTTGGGAAACTATTGGATTTAATACGTTTTTGTCACAGAGTTTTGAGATTTGGTCGTATTTGTTCTAAATTTCAGGACTTTGCATCTAGAACCAAATTTATTTACAATAAACTTGAGTCAAGAATTCAAAGATCAAATTTTTCTACAAATTTTACTGTAAATATCCCAAGATGGTTAGAAGTTTGGCTTCAATAATTTTACAGTTTTTAGACTTGTCTGTTTACCTACTTAACTTTATCTTTTGGCATCATTCTGTTTTAATGTTCACCTCTTGACATTTTAGGCTAGCTTGTTTTCTGTTAGGTCAAATCCCCAGGGGCTATAGGTAGCAAGCAGCTACTGACGACAGTTAAAAGCTTGTCTAATTGTACTTAAAAGACTGTTAAGAAAAATTGTTTTGATAACATGCGTTTGGCATAAATGCTAATGACTTTCATTCTTTTCTGTCATGCATAAATGCACATTTACTAAATCAAAAAAACAAACAAAAAAACAACTCAAAATTGACAATATTTTCCCAAATGTCACAAACCTGACACATTACTTTGAAACATTGACTCAGGGTTGGCAGTGAAATGGAGCTTAATTGTTTGAGGGGTAGGTGTCATCATAGAGTTTTACAATCCTGGTGCAGGATGTCCATTGTTACAGTCTTTTTTATGATTTCCCTTGGTTTGTACAGGTGGTCTATCTGCAACTGTTTATTTTACTATCACTGGGACTGAATATAATGCCCCAGCTTGTTTCCACCTCAGTTATACACTGGCAGGTGGTTTAACTATGATACGCTGTCCAGCTATAGAAAGGGTACATATTGGTTCGGGGGTAAGTCAAATTGTTCTTATCTGAACCTGTACTATACAAATTTAGTAATTAAGGTTTGTTTGACAGGTATTCTTCGTTCATAATGAAGCTCTCCATTTATAAGCAAACTTCACGTATTTAGCTAATTCATCATTTGTCACGTTCATATTTATCCTTTATTATGTGGGTTGTCTTTGCTGAATATTTAGCTTAAACAAGTAACCGCTACTCAGAGAGACATGTGCGGGTTATGGGCTCCGAAATGTGTTGAGTACTTACTCGCTGAAGACCCTTTAATTTATTTGGGCTGATACAGCCTATGTCAAAATTTTACAGAGGAACGTGCGCAATATGGACAATAGTAATTTTGTATGTATATAGGTTAGACAGGGACAGGTTAGCTTATGGAGAGTAAAGAGTTCGGACTGCGGAATAGGGTAATGATTACTAGGAAGTGGTTCTAGGCAAAAAGACACAAATACAAACAATGAAACATGTTGTTGTAAATACACATCGACAACTCCAGGAATCTTTGTTCATATTTTATGAAGTTAAATTGTGTACACATACTGAAAAAAGTACAAAGCAAACGAAAAGAGGCAGACCTTCCACATCCAACATTTACGGGTAGGACAGGAACGAAAATGACTCGACAAGTCGAATGTAAATGATGGTTGATGTCTAGCTGTCCTAGCTTTGATCAGATGTCAGGCCATCTCCAGTCCTCTGGTGATTCAGTTGTTCAAGACTTATCACTCATCTGCACAATGTTCAATCATAATTGATACGTTCTTAACTACTGCATGGCTTTATACTAAAAATATTTCAACGTTTGTGTGTAGTTTGAAAGGTTTATCTCCTGTTCGTGAAAATTCCAAACATCTGAGAGTGTTTTTCTGTAGATTCGAAATGTTGGGTATACATGGCTTGCAGCCATACACAAAGAAACATGTACATCTGTCTGACATTTCAATACATGCCATGTACGTACCTGACTGCCAAATTACGAAAAGTTGTACATATTTTCTGTATGGGGCCCTTGGTATATACTGATACGGTTTTATCGTATCAACATTACAATAAGGTCGACAATATATATCGAAATTTCTTGATAAATTGATGATGAACAAACTCTCAACAGCTTGTACACATGGTCGTTTTGGAAATGTTCAGCTCTACTTCATGGCTTTCAGACTTATTTGAAAGCTGTGAATGTGAGGCAGCTTCAAGTGACTGTGTTCCATACCTTTGATGCAATATAGGCTGGTTAATTATTGTCACTTGCGACATCAAAACGATTAAAATCTACCCTTGCGGTCGAGTCATGTACCGTGGTTTGTCCACATGTTACCTGCTGCGCACAAATATGTCACTTTCGTCACTGTTGACAGATAGCGACGCTTCTGTGGCAAAACATTACGAGAAACAAACTGAAATGGAACCTCGTGCAAAATTGTGCTGTTTCGTTGACTATCAAAAGACAATATGTTGGGCCAAAAGGTCCATGTAGTTTTATCATTGACCACTTTTGGTTTCAAAGTAACAAAAAGGACATTAGTAACACTGATGCAAATGAAAAATCGATAGAGGAATGCATTTCTTTTTTGCCTGAAATTAAAGAAATTCTCTGGACCAGTTCAACTAGATTGTTAGCAGCAAAAGGGAAATACAGCATTCTTTTTTTCCGCGATAACCTTCGACAGCAAATTTGCTGTTTTGTCCCCCTTTATATTTAGTGATGATTTCTCAGGGTAACACTGAAGGTTATATATATTATTAGTGACAGGTCAAGGGGCATCATGATATGACAACAAACTAAAACATACCACAGAAAAATTTGTGATGGTCACACTGAAGATTATACATTATCTGTGACAGGTCAAGGAGCGTTATAACATGACGGCAAACCATAACCTGTCACAGAGAAGTTCAGTTTGTGATGTAGTCCTACACTAATCAGGTTTGATGATCAGCATGACAAACCGTCAATGAAAGAGCCTGTTTTTGACGAGTTCCTTCATCAAGACTGGTTTATTATTGTTAATAAACTTCTATACATGACAAAAGTATCCCGTTTTGGATATATAAGATAACCTGCCCAATGTACGTTCCACCAATATGGATTATTTGAAAATGCACAGTTACACGCAATATATATACTGAAATAGATATACAAGATAGAAAATAAATTGTGATAGAATTTGGAAATTATGAGAAATTTATTACTTATAACAACTTTGAATAAGTTGTCAACCTCTAAAACTAGAGAGCATTACTCAAGTGATAAAATAAAAAGAGTATTTACGGTACAGCTTATTGTTACCTTGGTGTTATATACAAAGAGCAAAACTTCCCTAGTGCTTTATGACAATATATATATATACATATAAAACAATATGTAGGCATACGTACAATTATGAAAGTTATGTATGTGTTCTTATTAGAGTCAAGGGTAACAGTGCATCTTCTAAAAATGAAGATTTAGTATTGAACATGTCGATGCTTAATATTAAAATCTCCAACACATTCGGCACGCCGAAACATGTAACGAATCTGTAGATATGTCATATCGTTTGGCCTAACTCGTATATAGTAAAACTTGTTTGTGTGTTGTATGATGTTAAGTATTGGCGTATGAAAAGCAGATATTGAATATGTGATATGTATACGGTCTGGCCATCATAAAAATTAGGACGAAGTTTCATGAACCCAGCTACTCAGAGCTGGGTGCCAATTGACTATTTCCTGTTCATCAAACCATATTGAGATCTCCCTATCCGCGGATTCTACGCTGTCACTACCGTGAATTATGTTTCTGAAATAAAACAATGCAAAAATTATAAATTCCCACAACGAATGTCTGAACTGTTAAAATGTTGGCAATAATTCAGCCCATAGCCTTTTTTTACACACACAAACAGTTTTTTTTTAACATCGCGATGCATATTCTGTGTCACCAAGGAGGGTAGAGAGAGAGAGACCCTCCGTGGTGTCACTTAGAAATGGTTAAATTCATGTGAAATTCGACAATGTTGACAGAAAGCTTAACGGCTGTAATACTAGCACTTTCGCTTAACTGAAACAAGTCGTCTGTCTTAGCATCTGTTTAACTAACCCAGAACATTTATGTATTTCGTGACTAACCAAAGTCACAAATGGTATAGATGCACATCATTTTTTGCAATATCTGGCCAGCTTCGTTCCCCAAATGCTCGACTGCCCCCCCCCAAAAAAATAAACATAAATCAATCAATCAATCAATCAATCAAATATCTGTCAGTCGCAAGTGCATATTCCTACGGGATATACTGGCACACAGCTATGAATAATTGTGCTGCATTATTATCACATTTGCTGCTTCAGATGTTTTATTTATTACATTGAAACGTAGGTTCTAAGGATTCGGGCTGGTCAATGTAAACGTGTCCTAATGAATATATTCACATAAAATCAACCGCTTTTAAAACAGAGAAACGACACGATTCAAGCCTTTGTGAACCAACACAAAGTAACAAAACTAAGTGGCACGTTTATCCACAGTAAACCCTTTCATGGCGGTTCTATATATCATTATGATTATATACTGAATTTGTCAATTCGGATGAACAGAGTTACTCTTCCGTAGTAACCAAAGCGTAACTGCTCTCATATTACACCCAAAGAATTGTATAAATCTTGCTTTCGTCTCAATAAAATCAGTTAAAAGTGCCTGCCCACGTTACAGACTTGAAGCATTGCGCAATGTATTTAAAATGTACAAACTTTACACGTGTGCGATTAATACCACCGAAGTCGCGTTTTTAATTCACATCAACCTGTACTTTGTGTTCGTTTATTGGCAAGCCATGCTGGATGTTGGTGGTGCCTACTTGAGTCTGTCCATGCCGTAGTCCCCTCGAATTGTGCCAACTGCTGCCTTGCTGCCGTCAGTAGCGCCTATCATACTTCTTGCCATCTGTACCACACCTTCTCCTTCCCAAACCTATAAGGATTTATAGTTTGATCAGTGTATCATATTGCCTTCAAATATGAGTATATGCATTTACTAATAGTAAAATATACCACATGCTTAAATATTCCGACATAGCGCTATGTTATTTTACAATATCCATACATAGGGTATTATTATGGTTATCATAACCAAACCATGCTGGGACCATATACATCAATTGACCGTATTTTGGGTTCGAAGGTACCACATACTAAATGAAAACTTTCAGAGAGCTTATTTTTGCAACAGGAAGTCATACTTTGTAACAGATGTAATATGTACACAAATGCACGGTACCCTTGTTTGTATATATATATATATATATATATATATATATATATATATATATATATATATATATATATATATGTATATATATATATATATATCATTTGAGAGTCTAGCATGATGAAATATGCAAAATAGGTACACAGACAACATCTTTTACATTGGTCTTTAGTAAAATGAACTTCAGGGACTGTCCATCATCACATAGATTTCCCCCTTATGTCCAAAAGAATTGTAACATTCTAAGCCATTTCCTCCCTAATTATGGCCAATATTACTGAATTTATTCGTACGTTTTTGAAAACCAGCACCCCCGCTTTTGAAATTAACACAGTGTGTTGTAAACTGTTATGAGATGTTATTTCTAGTACATATCTATGATATATGGAACTTGTTATTACCTCTGGAAATGAGTCCTAACAGAAACATTTGCCAAAATACAAAAAAAAAAAAACAACAACAAAAAACAAAAAAAAAGTGTTATAAAGTGCCAGGCTCATAAAGTGCTGGCTATCAATTTCCGCAACTCAAGTACTTGTGACCGTTAATACAAGTGATATCAAGCAGTGCCACCATTTAGAGCAGCAACTTTTTACTGTCTAGAAGCTCTCTAAATTTTGCATTTGTATAGCCCAGTTGGTGCAGTTGTGTGCCCCATTTGGAAGTGTGTCATCTAAAATTTCGCATATTATATGCAAGTGAGAGTTTAAATCCTTCATATCTTCAAATATAGAACGGAGAAACACCAAATCCAGCACCTACCAGTGCATTTGACATAACTGCGCATCAAATGAATGTAACGCAAATCACAGTCTTTAAATTTATCCTAATCAGGAACTTCTGAACATTCAAATTTTGAATATCTTTAAAAGTATATAATAGATTGTGATGTAATGACAACTTCTGTCTAAAGGTTTATAATATAGGCGCCTCTGATTAACATATGGCCAAAGCCACAGTGTTTAAATATATGCCAGTTTGGAGCATTTGAAAATATTTATGTTGAATTGCTCCGAAATATTATTGATTGCGATGCCATTCCAACTTCTACCAATAGGTTAGTTATGCAAGTGCTTCTTATAAAATTTCCACAAATCCAAGTCAGTCTGTAAATGTATTGATTAGCAGCAATTCAAATTCGAAGTATATTATCCTGAAAAGATGAAGATCTTATTTCAGTCTCCACTAATAGTTTTTTTTATATAGACGGATGCAATAAACAATAAATCACCAAAGCTTTAACATTTAAAATATGTTAATTAAGTTAACCTTAAATAATAAATGTGCAGTATCTTCAAACCTTCAAGGCACTTATGTATTTTTTAAAATATTTTTCCCCTTTCTCTTTTTTTTTTCTTTTGACATACTTGATGTGTTGAGTTCTGACCTGCTTGCCCACCGCACAGAATCTGATTTACTTTTCATCTTGTAAGTCGGCGTTTTTTATCTTCTTGTTGGGGGATTTGGACAAAAGCAAACATTTGTTCCACGTTTTGTACATGGTTATTGGCTCTTTGTACGTGGCTGTAGGCTCTTCATATTTTTTGATTGCATTATGATATCACATTCATTTTGCAGCACTGACACAGGTTCTTTAAGGCATGTCACTAAATAAATAGAATAAAGCAACCAAACAACTAAACTAAAATAATACAACATGCTGTCTTATGAACCGTCGTCTATATATTCATATTTCACACACACATACATGCGCCAATGCATAGTTAGGCACTTACCATTGGCACCACTGGTCCCGACGTCAAATACTGCAGAAGGATAGGGAAGAAAGGTTTATCTCTATGTTCCTCGTAGTGTTGATGAACAATGCCATCGGAAGCCTGCAACAGAAGCATTCAATTTAATATCCCATTCGTGAAAAGATCTTAACCTACCTATTATTTTACATGTACACGTGTTAGTCTTGTTTCCACATAGCAGACACTTGACCTGCCCTGCTTTTGCTCTATGTTACGCCCGACGGTTCCTCGACGTCCAAACTAAACAAAAGAGCTGCGTGAACAGCCCGTCCTTAGCTGACCCAAACATTTACCTGAAGTGAATTTCACCCTGCCCTGGGGGTCTCCAGGATTGTTTCTATGCAAATTTGAAGCAGTTGGTAATGCAGTTTTAGAGAAAAGATATGATTTTGCCAAAAAGAACGAAAAAAAAATCAAAACAAGAAAGAACAAGTGCACAGTGATATAAAGGATCTATTTACCCCGCCACAATGTACAGAAGAAAGCTATACAATGTATACAGCATATCTGGATGCACAAAATTGATATGTTCTTGGGCCCTGTGACCTTGAAAATAGGTCAAGGTCAAAAGCAATATATGGCGCACATGCCCTTGGTATGATCCATCTCTGATATAGATTTCATAATTCTATCTCTAAGGGTTCTAGAGATATGCTGCCAGACACACGAAAAATGGATATGTTATTGGGCCCTGTTTTCAAGGTCAAAAACAATACACAGCGCACATGCCCGTGGTATGATGCATCTCTGGTATAAATTTCATTATTCTATCTCTTAGGGTTCTAGAGATATGCTCCCGGACGGATGTCTCCTTCGAAACTTAAAACCTTCATACACTATTCCACCATACCGACACTGGTATAAACCGGTAAATAGTAATACAATTCTTAGCACCATAAAGTTGACTAGAGGTGTTATGAGGTAAAGTGTACTAAGGTATTAGCTGAAAGCCACCTCTTCCACTATACTGGATAAAGATTAAAAAGAAAGAAATTCTGCAAAAAGTGAGTATGATCAAGGTTTTCTGACTTAAGACGGACTAGAGAAAATTATCTAGGTGGGTTAAGTATACTTTACCCCGGATTCTTTCCCCCTTACCACTCTAAACACTTTGAGGACTATACTTTGTCATTTCAAACTCCATCTTGACACAATTTGACTAATGTTCTTGAGTTAGTGTTGTATTTATTAGGTATTTTGTCATATCTCTGGAAACATTTCAATAGAGTTTTGTGTAGTTGTTTTTTATAACCTTTGTGTTGTAATTTATGCAACAAAGTTCTAACCCTATTGACAAAATCGCTAAAAAGTGTGGTGTTTCTAGCAATACGTATGACTTGTCCGATACAAACTCCATATGTTTGTTTCTCTGGAATGTTTCCTGTCAGGTCAGAGTAGGAGATAATATCAAATTTGAACTGGTCTCTCTTGTCAAAATTTTTGTTACATACTGGTTATTCTTTATTTCTATATCCAGATCAAGGAAAGTAGCTTTTGCATCACTTTCATTTTCCATATTTAGTATTAGTTCATTGGTATATATGTTTTTCCAATTCCCCTTTATTTCATCTCCATTGTTTAAAGCACACAGGTTATCTATTAATCTTCTTGTGTGAGAATATGATCTTCTTGCAGCTGTAAAGTTTGTTTTTGCCAATTTCTCCGTCAATTTTGATTCATAAAAATGTAAATAAGGGCTGGCAATAAATGGGACGTACGGCCACGGCCTCTATGCCTACTAACTCTATGTCCCCATATGCAGAAGAAAGCCATACAATGTATACAGCATGTCTTGATGCACAAAAATTGATACGTTCTTGGGCCCTGTGACCTTGAAAATAGGTCAAGGTCAAAAGCAATATATGGCGCACATACCCTTGGTATGATCCATCTCTGATATAAATTTCATTATGCTATCTTTTAGGGTTCTAGAGATATGCTTCTGGACGGACAGACGGACGGAAACGGTCCCTATGCCTACTAATTCTATTTCCCCCCTATGCCACCTTCGGTGGCTGGGGATAAAAAGAAAAAAAAAGTCTAAAAAAATCATTGGAGCTTAACCATTTAAACACATTAAGTACAAACCCACCCTAGTTACATACCCATCAAGTTTGAAGTGAATCTGGATGATAGTTTTGGAGAAGTAAAAAATGTGGCGTACTATTGCAATCAGCGTTAACTTCCATTGTAATCATCAGGAATGTATGCATTGACCCAAGCTGAAAAAATTGTTAAGAATCAAGGACCCATGGCATCACCACCTAGTGAAGAACTTTGCTTGACGCTTCTGAAAGGTACAGTTCCGCCACTTTGCAAAAACAATCTACCTGATGGTTTTTGAGAAGTCAAAAAATTAAAAAATAAAAATAAAAATACAAGGAAATTATTAAAACAAAAAAGAAAAGAAATGTGAGCGACACTTGGTGTACAAATTAAATCTAAGGGTCCCCAGACGTGTTCCTGTGGAATTTTGAAGCAATTGGCCAAGTGCTTTTGGAGATTTTTTTAAAAAGACTTTGCCCAAAAATCGTTTAAAAGGCAAAACTAACTTATTGGAGCGTGATCTATTGAAGAGACTTGGTCAAGGCTCATCCAACATACATTCCCACCAAGTCTGAAGTGAATCTGGCTGACGGCTATGGAGAAGTAAAAAATATGAATCACCATTGCATTTACTAACATAGTAATCAATAAGAATACATGCATGCATTTACCGACAAGTACCCGAAAATCAGGGATCGACTGTATCACCACCCAGTGATCATTTTGAATTACCTTTGTATAAGGTACATTTCCACCAAGTGTCAGCACAATCTGCACGACGGGTTTGAAGACGGAGTCGAAAATAGTAAACACTCATAAAATTCGTTAAGAAAGAAAAGAAAAAATTGCAGCGCCACTTGTTGAACAAATTGTGGTCGAGGAGTTCCCAGAAGTATCCCTATGCAATTTGAAAGCAATTGGGCAAGAGTTTCGGAATTTTTAAAAAAGATTCTGCCCAAAAAATGAACCAAAAATTTAAATCTAAAAATCAATGGAGCGTGACCATTTGAAGAAGTTGGTACAGATACACCTAAAGTAGATCCGCGTCAAGTTTGAATAGAATCCGGCCAATGGCTTCAGAAAAAATATTTTTTAAAAATGTGAATGGAACACGACAACGCCAATGACAACACCAACAACGACGACGACGACAACGGATGAAGACTCTGCCTCAATACCTTAGCTTACTAAACGTCAGCTGAGGTAAAAATTGCATGCAGGAGACTGCCATGTAAACAACCGTTAACCGTGTTCCCCGCCTTGCAGGTAAAGTACAAGATAATTAGGAAATATTTTGCAACAAATAAAAGTAAAGTGGAATCTCTCTA
>OZ026619.1:33921137-34086658 GCA_964020975.1 Hermodice carunculata | reverse complement strand
TTAAGACCACCTACCAGATTAGAAGCATGTGGCTTTAATAGGGAGTGGTCTTAATCTGAGACAAATCTAATTTGCAAAAGATCTAGTAATGCAGCTTTCTTTCCTGAGCCGCCCAATTATGGAACTGACTCAGTTTTTGACCGGCATTACCATTCCCAAAAACAGCTTTACTTAATACAAAGCAGACTGACTCATCCAAACTTCGTCAAACAAAGCAGCCATGATCTAGTCAATTTCCTGTAATTCCAGCAACTTTTTGAGATATTACAATCAGTTATCATTACTATTATTTTGATCAGGAAAATCATAATTTCACTAACATCAATAATATAATGCATTCATCAATTCTTGAAAATATTAATTTTGTGAGCGAAGCCTAACAATATTTCCAAAATTAAACATCCAGTTCTATCGTAATACAAGCCTTCTAACTCTTGGATCTGTACCTATTCAGATAAATACTGCAGTTCCATTCTCCCGTGGGATCTACTTACCTTTGTAAATTTCATGCCGACAAGCTGGAAGCCTCGGTGTTCAAATCTGCGGATGATTTCCCCAACCAGACCCCTCTGAACGCCGCATGGCTTGACCATCAAGAAAGTTCTTTCTTTGTGAGAATTTTTGAACTGTGCAGACGTTGAAACTGGAGAATAGATTTCAAGCATTCAATTTTATTGAGACAACCTTTACATGTAGAAACTTTTTTTAAAATGAAAGATAAAATCATATATGTCAATGATATTGAAAGATGTCATTAATTTTTATGTTTCTGCACAACTGAAGGTAAGAGGCTTACTTGCGTTTATTTACCTTTCCCACCAGATAGCTTCTGTTGTTGTTCCAAACGTGCGTACGTACATACATACATATACACACATACATACACACATACATACATACATACATACATAAATACATACATACATACATACATACATGCAGGCGCTAGCACTAGCCAAAAATGCTGCTAAACCTCAAAATGGCTATTCAAAGTAGCATATGTCCACCAATATTTCCCAAAATTCTGTACTTTTGCAGAAATTGAACAGCTTTAAAATCTATATAGGTCTTCTCTGGAAAAAAATGGCTACTAATCTTAAAATCCTGGCGCTACTCTAAACAGATAGATAGATTGGCAGTCATATATATATATATATATATATATATACACATGTATATACATATATATATGTATGTGTATGTATATACATATATATATGTATGTGTATATATATATATACATGTATATACATATATATATGTATGTGTACATATATATATATATATATATATATATATATATATATATATAATCAGTCCTGCAAATTCGGAATTTCGTGGGAGAGGGAGTGTTGTGCAGGGTTTGATGTTATCTTCATTATCTTCAGCTCATACTTCTATACAACAATCATTTCTGCCCGGGGAATATTTTCCATGAATGTGCTTTTTCAGCAACTCGTTCCAGTTGCAATTGGTCTTGCTCCAATTCCTTTTTTTCCCTCCTCCCTCTCCCCCAGCGCCCCCCCCCCCCCGGGGGGGACGGTGCTGTAAATACATGCAAATGGGGCTTCTATGTATCATTATTCATTGTTTGTGGCCTATATATAGGGCCAGGTTAGCCGTAAGGAACATCAGTGGGTGATTTTCACAGGATATGCAGGAGAGTCACGGATCATCATCTAGCTCGCCTTCGTTTTATTGACCCAGTAGAAAGAGTTACAAGAAGTCCACACCTTCAAAATAGAAGCCAGCCCTTTGAAAAATATGACAATGAAGCGATTTATTTTTTGCTTTCCGTTCCAAAAACATATTTCATTGGAAATACTTTTTCCAATGATGGAAAATCAGCTGCAGCAAGACCAGAAAAAGGAATCATCCATCCCACCTGTACTTCAAATGCTTAAATGTTTACAGTTTTATGGAGCAGTGACTTTCTTCGCAGTATTGCTGATTTATTTGGGAGTAACATAAGCACTGTCAGCCGTTTTCCTCCAGAATGTGGCAGGGCTATTGCGTCACACAATAGGTAGTTCATATCATTTGCCAACATGAGGCAGATTCCAAGCGGGGCTTGAGAGTGCTGAACTTTTTCGAAACAGAAAGGGTTCCTTCTCACTCATTGTTCGAGCTAATTTAATTATTCGCAACCATGTGATTTGCTGGCCTGGTAGCACACATGACAGCTGCATATTTCATAGTTTCGAAATATGTTGTACTTCTTCTAGCCTGGGCAACAGCGGTAATCTTCTTAGGTAGTATCTGATGACATCTCTATGATACAGCCAAGGAGGCTATCTAGCCTCCTTGGCTGTGCCATAGAGGTATCATTCTGTATAATAGCTCTACATATGGCTGTATGGACTGGCAACAAAGAATGGTATACGATACGATAAGTTAATTGTGTATAGCGCCCTCTTCGGGCCGTTACAAATACAGACATGATACAATATTTAATACAAGAGAAAATATATAAAGACAGAACTAGAACAAAAAACAAAAAAGACAAACAAACAACAACAACAACAACAACAACAACAACAAAAATGCGCGGGGGTATCTTCTCGCGCATGCTCCATCTAGATTCTGCACTGCCACTGATTTATGTCTTACATTTACTAGTGTCTCATATAAATTGAATCAAATTAAATGGCACCCAAAAAGTGTGATAAATTGAAAAGAAGGGAAGGAAATCCCAGTTGGGTACTCAGATTAACTGACGTGCCAGCACCAAAATTTTATACAGTCTTAGTTGGGCCAAGTTTATCTCTTGCCTGTCTGGCCTGCAAGGAGTACTTTGCAATTTCCTTATAATCAGCATTGTTCATTACATATGCAAATATATCTTCTGATGCACCATCGTTTGTCATTTTCGCCTGGGTGACCAGGCACGCAAGCAGGCAAACAACTCGGGGGATTTGGTTTGACAGATAAGCGACTCGGGTGTCTATTAATCTACCCGGAAACCGGCTGAATTGCTCACGTAATACCATGACAGCTATCTTCCACAGCTTGCTAGCACGTGACTTATTGCGACATGTGGAGACCGATGCCCTCTGCAAGTTATTACTGGAACTCACAAAAATTACCACCATAACGATTCTTTGGCTTTAAACGATTTCGAAATTTCATTTGCGATTCTGTAGTACAGAATGTGATAAAAATTTCGACAAAATTGACAAATTACTCGATTTCGTGCACGGAATAACAAACCTACACACAAAAGTGAAGACCTTATTCCATTTTGTGGACGAAATCTAAAACTATGCGCTCAGAAATGTGAAACTAATCGGATTTCGTGATTTTCTTTCCCAATTTCGTCCACAGTTTCGTATAAAGGATACAATTTTGCGAAAATTTGTTCATTTCTGTGAATTGTATATTAGAATTTCGCGCACAAAACTGATGAATTGAATGACAATTTTGTTGACATCGTCGATATAGATTTTGTACAGACTCTCAAGTCTGGTCAATTTCGTGGACAAAATCGGCAGACTTACAGGATTTAATGAACAAGGTAGGCTTACACGTTGCCTCCATAGCAGCCTCCCAGACTCGCACATTTTTTCAAATAACTTTTCAATTGTCTTTACGTTAGTTGGATCAGGTTTGTTGATTTGGTAAGGATATTTCACTGATTCGCAGTTTCGTGACATTCAACTTTGCTGGTTATAAACTATTGCACGTACTAGTGAAGTAAAATTGCCTCATATCAGTTCATGTGGTCTTTCTTAGGCGTATATAGTTGCAGTTGAATATATAATGCGTTTCCCATTTCAGCTGGGCGTCTGGTGCCAAAGGTTGTAGGTTCGAGTCCCACTCGTTCGTAACATAAAACATATATTTTCGGCATTTCCTTAATGCCGGTGGATTTAAGTCCCCGATTCTGGAAATAAATGCCGACTCAGTAAATATACTGCATAACCGTGTTGAAATGGCACTCGCACATAACTACCTCCATTGAACCATGGGGATTTGGCGGAGTGGATATGTGCATTTCCCATTTCAGCTAGGCGACTGGTGCCAAAGGTTGCAGTTTCAAGTCCCACTCGTTCCAAACATAAGACATAAGAACGTATACATATGGGGTTTCTACTATCGTTACTTTTCACCTTGAATGACTTTGAAAGGTCAAACTGATATCAATGATTGTAAAAATTCTAATTTTCACCAAAAGCATAGATGGACAGTGTAGAAGACCAAGCATATATATTGGGTTTCACTCTCCAAGGCAGAGATGTTGGAGTATGCTTTCCTACTCAATTGTGAGGTGAAAGAAACCGAAGGACTCGAAGAGGAATACCGTGCACACAGACTGGTAGGAACTCTTCACTTGCTACCCGGTCCAAGAACCGAATCCGGGTCGAACGGCGAGCGTGTTACCGCTGTGCCAGCTTTGCACCCAACCTGATTTAATCAAACTTGGTGGCAATGCAGTTTATGTGGGTCAATGTGAAATCTGTTCAAGATTGATAACGACCTGATTCCCAATGCCACAGAGCAATAATTGTGTTCGTTTCTGCATGATAACTTAAAAAAAAAAGTTTTATACTCTTCTGTAAGGAAAAGGTTACGTTCGAAGATGACCCATTCTCCAATGTTACAGAGCCATTGTTGTGGATCTCAAATCTGCATGATAACTTAACAAGTTTAGTTGTTAGCTTTTTTCATTTTCATATTGCACAAGATTGTGTTGCTAAAGTAGATGACTTTGATCTGATTTCTAAGGTCACTGGGCAAATGTTATGTTGTTCATTTCCGTATGATAATTAAAAAAATTTAACGGTAGCATTTTCAAGATTAGGTTTCTGCAATAGCATACAAGGTCGGTTGAGCAAAGGACTGTTATAGTCCTCTTGTTCTTGTCAATCCAAAGCAGGAAAGCAAGATACAGCCAGGAATGCAGAACGAGAAAGATGTAAAGAAATCGAGAGGCATACCGGACGAAAGAAATGGCTGACTATGATTAACTATGATCGATCATTTTACCAAAAGCACAGATGTAGCAGTCTTAAGTGCAGTAAGGTCTTGCTCTACAGCTTTTTAAACTACGCTTTAATGTGGTTTTGGCTCGGGCCTTTATCAATGTGGTGGGAAGCTAATAGTTAAAGGACAATTCGTCATGACATCACGAGTAGTCCTACTATTTCTTTCCATCATTCACAGCAATGAAATTTAAGACCCCTGGGGCACATGTCTGTTGGAATGATATACGTATATGTTGCTGCGCATGTAGTACGACTTCGGCGAAAACCAAAGTTCAAGAATAGCCGACCGCTAATACTGAATATCAAAGGGGGCGGGGGGGGGGAGGTAAGGAAGTAGAAATACAGACAGGAACTAAGATAAAGTCTTACCTGCTGAGCAGAAACCTCGAGTGATTAAAATTTGAAGTGCATGTTTTTTCTGCAAAAGCCCTGCCCACTGGTAGAAATTTAAGCAGCACTTCCTGGCACTTCCACTGCTCATCTCGACTTGATGTTGACACTAAGATGACAGGAACGATAGGCGATGGCCTACGTCAGTATAGGCTTTTTCTGAAAATAACAACACACTTATTTGTCAGTGGCACGTCGGCCCTGGGAGTCCCTTGTTACTTAGTTTCGTCACTGTAACCCACATGTGTCTTCAGTATTTGGCTAAAATTATACCGTCTTGCGACTACTTGCAGCTTTATGAAAAAGAAAAAACTGGGCTTCTCTCATTTCATGCTGACGTTTCAACAACCACTTGCTTCGACACGACCTACTTGTGGATAAAGATGCGTTTATCCCTTTCATTTTTTTTCTTATTTTACTATTTTTTTTATTTACCATCATCGTGTCTTTTTTGTTGTTGTTGTTGTTGTTGTTGTTGTTGTTGTTGTTGTTGTTGTTGTTGTTGTTGTTTTTGTTTTTGTTTTTGTTTTTTGTTTTTTTTTTTTTTGTTTTGGTTTTGTTTTTTTTGTTTTGTTTTGTTTTGTTTTTGTTTTTGTTTTGTTTTGTTTTGAACATGTGGACAATGGTGTGCCTCTATTGGCCTGATTATGGGAATCATTATTTCGTATAAAACTGCGATGGCCTGATGGATAATGGGCCGGTGAATCAGTCGATATAAGTACAAATTCCAGCATTTAATGGTCATAAATGTGTGACATAAACCCCATCTCCACAGGTGTTATCACTTTTCAACACGTAATTTTTTTCTAATAAATTGAAAATCCTCGATTATTTTACGAATAAATAAAAACCCTTTGTTTGATGAAGGTACCTATTTTCTAAGAGTTATTTTAATAAGAGTCTGGGCTGCATTGTTTACACATGAAACTAAAGGGAGGGGGTATTACAGATCAGTTTAATAAAGTGAAACTTACAATGTGATAAAAACATACCCAGTTTCACTGGAATCAAACTCAGATGCTCCATATTTCATTTGGGTTTAAAGTGAATCCGGTCAATGCTGAGTTGGAGGGAAGTCGCCTAGTTTTATGTGCGCACAACGCGCTGAGTAAACCTGTTGAACTGGACAGCTCCCCCTGGGACCGCTCCTTTTATTTATTTATTTATCCATTCAATTATTTATTTATTTATTTATTTATTTATTTATTTATTTATTTATTTATTTATTTATTTATTTATTTATTTATTTATTTATTTATTTATTTATTCATTTATTTATTTATCTATCTATTTGTTTATTTATTTGTTTATTTAAATATTTATTTATTTATTTACCTATTTATCTATCTATTTATTTATTTACTTTAATTTTTTATCTTATTTTTTGTGAGTGGTTTTTTTTGTTTTGTTTTGGTATTTTTTTTGTTTTGTTTTGTTTTGTTTTTTTTTTTTTTTTTTTTTTTTTTTTTTTTTTTGGTGTGTGGGTTTTTTTGTTTTTTGTTTTTTGTTTTTTGTTGTTTTTTTGTTTTGTTTTGTTTTGTTTTTTTTTGTTTGTTTTTTTGTTTCGCCCTTCAGATTACTGATGGGTTACCCCAAGCACTGTTCAGCGAGCAACAGGTTTGTCTCAAACAATTATGTCATAAGGTGAGCTTAAACGAAAAGGATTGTACGGTTTTACGCAGCGTATTAGCAGATGAGACCTGAGATGGATATTATAGTGCAATAGACCAACTGTGATGTCAGACGACATTCTTTATTTTGGGAAAGATGGTACAGAACTTTGTTTTAACTTTGTTTTTTAATGAAAGGGTAACTTTTTAATTGTGTCCCTTATCTATCACCTTTTATCAAGTACATGACTCTTTTCACATTATTACCAAACTGCCATCTTTTCACGGGCTTTTCATATAGACTATGTGTCTGAAATAAAGCTGATCTTATCTTCTCTCTCTCTTGTTTGGAACCATGGAAATATAGCATGAAGAGTCTTGTTTGCATGTAATTTGAACCCGGAATCAATATATAATTCAGATGAGCACAAGTTTTTGTTGTGATATGACCAGCACTGAAGGAGTTAGCCTCCATCGGACAGACACGAATGTCATGAGGCCTTCTGAATCCACAGCTTCATTGGCCTGTAAAAGACGATCAGGAATGTTACAAGGTCTACTGAATCCACAACTTCTTCTGCCTGTCAAAGACGATTAGGAATGTTACAAGGTCTACTGAATCCACAACTTCTTCTGCCTGTCAAAGACGATCAGGAATGTTACAATGTCTACTGAATCCACAGCTTCCTCGACCTTTAAAAGACGATCAGGAATGTTACAAGGCCTGCTGAATCAACAACTTCCTCGGCCTGTAAAAGACACACATTTCCTTTATCACAAAAATCGTTTTGAACTAAAAAAAAATGTTTCCTTGTCAGCAAATCAGTCTGTGCGCCAAGAAAGCTTTTAAAGATTGCACATTCAGCACTTATTTAACTCCAGCAACATTTTTTTTTTCATACGGCTATGTCAAAAACCTATAAATTAAAGTTGGAAAGGCACCCCAATCGACTTTTTGTTTTGAAGCTGTTCGACATTAAAAATTTTGTGTATTTGCCCAATTTACATAAATCAAACTGCTTCACTTTTTATTCATGGTTCATTGGATGCAGCTATTGCATAAATTCACTATTGAAGTTTGCATGACACCTCAGCCTTTTAAGTTTTGAAGTTATCCAAGATTTAAATTTTGTGTATTCACCGAATTTTCATAAATTAAAATGCTTGAACTTTGGTCCTGTTTCATTGGAAGGGGCTATGTCACAAAGTTATCAATTGAAGTTGGAATGGCACCGCTATCTATAATGATTTTGAAGTCATTCCAGATTTAAATTGTGCGTATTTGCCTAATTGCATACATTAAAGTGCTACAACTTTGGTTCATGTTTCATTGGATGCGGCTGTGTCACAAACCTTCCAATTGAAATGGAAATGGCACCTCTATCTGTAATAGTTTTGAAGTTATTCAAGATTTAAAATTTTTGATATTCACCCCATTTGCATAAATTAAAGTGCTACAACTTTGGTTCTTGTTTCACTGAATGCTATGTAACAAACTTACCAATTCATCTGGGTATGGCACCTCTATCTGTAATACTTTTGAAGTTGTTCCAGATTTAGACTTTGAGTATTCGCCTAATTTGATAAATTCGGATACTACACCTTTGGCTCATCTTTCGTTTGATGCAACTATGTCACAAACCTATGAATTGAAGTTGTAATGACACCTCTATCTTTAATAGTTTGGAAGTTATTCAAGAATTCAATTTTGTTTATTCACCTAATTCGCATAAATCAAAATGCTACAACATTGGTTCATGATTCACTGGATGCGGCTATGTCACAAAGTTATAAATCGAAGTTGGATTGGCACCTCTATTTATAATAGTTTTGGAGATATTCAACTTTTAAATGTTTCAAGTGCTCCTAATGAGCATAATTTAAAATGCTACAGTTTTTATTTACTGCCCGTAAGATTGACAGGTGTCACAAAACTGTATGTACTACATTAAATTTTGTGTCTGTCTGTTATAGGGTGAAAGATATGGAACTTTTAAAATTTGAATTGCCCCTAATTTGCAAAACTTTTAACATCGTAACAGTTGCAAACAATATGCACAACTTCAGTAGTAGGTGTCACCTTGCTAAGTTTGAACTTTTCGGAACAATAGTGTCCGAGAAAAACTGACCACAAAAATTGACAAGCAAATACACAGACAGACAGACAGACAGACAGACAGATAAAGATGAAAATATTTGAGGAAAAACAAGAAGTCTGTGTTCGCACACAGATTTAATGATATGGTTTAAAAATGACTCGCAATTGAAAATACATATTATCGGTAATGAATAAGCGGGAAGGAAAAATACAAGAATTAGACCCTGCTATGGCATAAACACACACTGAACATGAGCATGAGGGGCCAAGCCATATTTTTATTAGAGTTTCGAATTGAGAAAGAGAAGTAGCTTGCTTCATATGGACAAGCAACCTGTTCCATTGCCTGGTCCCTTCGTAGCGTAGAGAGTTTTTACCGTAAGTAATGGTGTTGTAAACTGGCTGCTCAAGCTGTTCAGTATCTCTGACAGAGTAGTGAATTTCTTTGTTCTCATGCAAGTCATGAAGGAGGGCAGTTTTGAGACGTAATTTTGTGGACTTTCAGATAGCTTCCGTAGCCGACTTAGATAAAGAGAGGGTTTAGCGGCACGATGAAAGAAGACAGAATAAGGAGATGTACAATACTACAATCATTCAAGACAAAAGGGAGAGCCCTTTCTTGATTTTATTTTTTCCATTTAGCAGCATCAGATTTTCTGCACAGGTGCCATACCAAAGGAAAATAATTGAAGTTAGATAAGATAAAGGCATTGAATACGAGGAGTTTTTCCTTTTTAGATAATATTTCAGAGAATCTTTTTAATACTGTTATACCTGCTTAGCAGCCTGCTTACAGATGCAGGAAACATGATCATGAAACTTCAGTTTGTCATCTACGTGTACACCCAAAAGTTGGACAGATTTATCTGGCTTCATTTTGACGCCATGAAGTTCCAAACAGAATTCTTCAGAAAGACAGGAGATGCCCGGAGACAGCTGTAAGGCTTGGAATTTGTCAGTATGAACTTTCATATAATTACCATTGAACCACTTTATGCCTATGCTGGCAGCAGTTTCAAGAGCATTTTTTACTGTTTGCAAACCATGATCATGGTATGATACCGTATTCTTATCAGCATAATTATATCGATCACATTTATTGTCCAAAAAGAAGAAAAAGTCGTGCTTGCCTTTCTTCTGTTGAAAGGTGAGCAAAACGGCGCTAAGTCCAGATTGGACGCCACCACACTGCGAGGCCCGAAGCAAATTCGCCATTTTGTCGGCTGCTAGAAGCTGCGGCGCTAAGAATTGTGGGATCGAGTCATTGCCAAATTGAAGTGTATTCCATGTCCAGCATGAAAGCGTTGAATACAGTGCGCATTCTATAGACCTTAACCACTCAAAAGCCTAGAAACTAATCAAAAATAGGATAAATTCCAGCATCATTCACTCGTATTCCATTCGCTCCTTCACCATAGGTGCCTTATACATTCCCCCAACATATAGTTCACATGGAAAAAACAGTCTTACTTACAGAGGTGCTGTTGCACAGAACTCCCTATCCCCAACCTCACGTCAACAACCTAAATTGACCTCCTTAATATCCTACCTGAAAAAATACGCTCCCGAATCCAACCATAAGCACTTATGCCAACAGTTTTTTTCTGTACTTTCCTTTATTTTGCTATTTATATATTTTAATTTACTCTGTGTCAACCTACATTTTAGTATTGTTAGTTTTTTACTTGCTTGTCATTATCTTGCGAGTCACACATGTAATTATGAGTAATTTTTGTGATTTGCCTTTCATGCCTGCGTAACTACTGTGCAATATGATATATGTATTTTGAGTCCACCATGTATTCTCCACCCTATTTCACAATTTAGTTCAATTATCTATTTTTTTTTCAGAATTAAGCTTTTTACTACTATCATATGTTTAAACAATGTTTGTCATTTGTCTTGTCGCCATGTCGTATTGTATCTTTTGTTATCCTTTTTATTTGTGTGTCTCATGTCATTATTCTGTATTTTCCCTTTTCAGCCAGGACCTGACGGGAGCTCGTGTCTTTACTCTGAACCAGTAACCCTGGTAAAACAATAAACTTGAACTCAACTCAACTCGTGCCTGTCAAATTCACTAAAATTTTAAGGCAATTGTCTATTGACAATAGAATTAATTCTCAACCTGCTCAAATACAGCATCCTAATTCCAAGTTCAAATTCAAGAAATCAGCCTTATTACAGGTATTTTTTTTTTCAAGATGCACGGCACTTTTCTAAATAACTAGAAAAAAGTACCCAGTATTAAATAAGAAGAAAAAAAGTAAATACACGTATATGTGTCGCACGGTGCCGCGTCACACTTGTAGGTGTCAGTATCGCCTTTTTTTTTTTTTTTTTTTTTTTTTTTTTTTTTTTTTTGGGCGACGGTGCGACAGGATGCCCACCACCTTGAACAAACAACACAAGCACAAAGTCAAAACATGTCTACTCTCAATATGAGGACTCTCAATTGTGATGCACTCAAAAGAAAATGTTTCTATTAAAGCAATACACAATTAGTATCATGACACCTCATTAAGATAACAAATCCCCATTAAAAATTTCAAAATGGTCAACAAATTCAGTCTCCGAGAAAACGTTTCCATTAAAGTATATAATTTTAGTATCATGACACTTCATTAAGAAAAATCCTCATTAAAAATTTCAAAATGATCCACAAATTAAGTAGCCAAATGAAGAATTTTTTTTTTAATAATATTTTATTGGCCTTTCAATATACAATAGATAAAGTCTGAGCTACCAAATTCCATCGAGATGCAAAGACTTCTTGCTGATTCCTGTTATACATAATATGTTGTTCAGCGTTGAGCTTATTTCTTAAATACCGAAGAAAGGCTCGAAATGAGACTCTTTCTTTTTTGCAAACACAACAGTGAATAAAGTATTTTGCTTGCAGTAAACAATTGTTCAGAGCATACCTTTTTGGCTCATTGAAAAAAAATCCAAACATTATATAAAATTCTGTCAAGTTTATGATATTATGATGATAACATGAATTCCACCACTGTTGAAACAGTTCCCAAAAACCTGTTAAAAGTGTGGAAGGTTCGACAGTTGTCATTAATTGGTAAAAATATAGTATTGAAAGGTTTAGCTGCATCAAAATTGCTCTATTGCATTTCTTCTGTTTACATAGAAGAAAAAATATTGATCTTGTTCAACGATGCATAAATGAATTTTTGTGGAATGGACCAATTCCTAAAGTTAAAAATTTAATCATGTATAAGAAAATCCAGGATGGCGGGCTCAAAATTTTACACTTTAAATCTCAAGTAAAGGCTTTGCTTTTAAAATGGGTCAAAAATTTATTTAACAATATGGATGCAAATGGAAGCACGTTTTTCAGGCTTTCATTCCATTCATTAACCTGAAAGACTTGTTTCTGTCAAGGTGTCATGTAGTCGCAAATTGGCAGTTGCCCCTTTTTTACAAGAACCTTATAAATTTGTGGAACCAGTTTAAAATAAATTATGAGCCCACTAATGGTAATGACGTCAGGAACGAATTTCTGTGGTTTAATGATTTTATTTGGATACAGTTTTTCTAAAACATTGGTATCAGTTAGGTATTAAGCGAATTGGTGATCTCCTTGACGATGATAGTAACTTTTTGTCACAGGAAACCTTACATGAAAAATATGGTCTACAGACGAACTTCTTAGAAAATTTATCCATTCGATCTGCTTTACCAGTAAAATGGAAACAATTTCTATTGATTGAACTCCATAAAATTATTTCAGATGTGCCAGTGCTAGCTATTGAACGGAAAAAAAGAAAAATTAATTTTATCAAATGTAAAGAATTTTATTGGACATTAATATATTCTAATAACTTGCAGACCCCAACAGCTTGGCAACATTGGATGGAATATTTCAATACAAATGAAGATAACGGGGGAAAATTCATATTTTACCTTTCAGATGTACTTTTGAAACAAGACTACAAAGTTTTCAGTTTGCCTGTTTACATAGATTTGTAACGCATGATGCACAATTATACAAGTATAAATTAATAGAATCGGAACAATGTGTTTTTTGCGAGGAAAAGATACAATTATTCATCGATTCTGTAAGTGTGATCACCAAATGAAGAAATCTTAATTTATGCAGACCATGAAATTCTGAAAGACCATCATACACACTTTGGTGAACGCTGTCTCCTGCTTCACTTTTTATCTAAAGTTCATCGGAGCATCCAGATTTGATAGCCGTATTTAAATCGAGGTCGTAGTAATGAAGCAGGCATAATTTATCTGAACTGGAGTACCTAAGCCCCCTGGGGAAAAGTTATCATTGTATACTCACCTTCAATTTTAATTGCTATACAGATGTACTAAGAAGGACCAGAATAAAGTTCTATTACGACAAAGGCAACTATAAGAGACGGAGGCATGATCTTAAGAAGGATTGGATCAAAGTATTTGAAAATGCTATAGACGATTGTGATATATATGTTTTTGTTTTGTTTTGTTTTGTTTTTGTTTTGTTTTGTTTTGTTTTTTTGTTTTTTGTTTTTTTTTGTTTTGTTTTGTTTTTGTTTTGTTTTGTTGTTGTTTTTTTTTGTTTGTTTTTTTTTTTGTTTCGTTTTGTTTGTAGATATGAACGATGCCAATACACCATCTCTTGGCGAACTGTTAGTGGTACTATGTGTTTAACCAGTTTGATTAGTTTTGTAGCATCGCCTTTTTGGTATCGATGCAGACCTTGCGGTCCTGGTCAGTCATGAAAGGCCTCTCATACTGCCCTCTCCTGGGGCCTTCAATGTGTTTTTGTACTTTTTGGTTGTTGTATGTCCTTTTATCATTTTTAGTTCTCCATGTATATCTATTTGATTACTGTTACACGACACCATCTTTACCATCATCCTTCTTTTGGAACATATGTGCGACATTAAAAATTGCAAGTATACCCCGTTGTACTCTTACTTTGGTACCGAACTCAATGTATTTTTGTAAGAACTCAAGGAATGTACATGTGTTTACGCATGTCCATGTGTTAACTCATAAAGTATTAAAGTACCTTTGGTACTCCTGCAGCATTGTGCTGAATGAAAGGAATAATAGCTAGGCTATACAATACTTTATTAGCTACTAATCCAAAGGTTATGTTATGGTTTTACTATCTTATCACACGTCATGCACCATTTGTGGAAATAAACAATAGTAAAGTTAAAGTAACTCAAAAGCTACAACTGCGTGGCGAGTTAATATGGTCATCTGCCAGCTGGAAATAGTACATTCTACCTAGTTTTAAACAGTTTTTTGGAATCCTGCTACACTCATATAGACACAGACACTCAGATTGGTGTTACCATACAAAAGACTTGCTCTATCTGTCATGTTGATTTAAATATTCCTTCCACATTCTGAAGCATGTCTTTTTCCTTTTAGCTTTTTTCTCTTAATGTAAGAAGCATAGCCGACACTTTCAAAAGAAGATCCATGTTTCATTGGTTTAAAAAATTTCACCAAGGGATCATCTTTCTGCAAGAAACCCACAGCTGTTCAGAAATAGCACAGATGTGGAAAAATGAATGGGAGGCTTCTATCTTTTATTCACATGGAACCACAAATAATAGAGGTGTAGCGATCCTCATACCAAATAAAATTAATCATACTATTAACGATGTAATAACTGATCGAAACGGAAGATTTGTTATTCTTGACATATTGATCGATGATGTTCGCTTTATTCTTGCAAATGTATATGCCCCCACAAAAAATATGCATGGGGAACAGTGTGAATTCTTAAATAATTTCTTCGAGAAATTAGTTGAATACTCTGGTGAAAATATTTTAGTGGGCGGTGACTTTAACACTGTTCTGATTACTGAACTTGATAAACGAGGCGGCAGTCTTTACCCCCCCCCCCCCTCCAAATATACGCAAAGCATTAATGAATTATTACTGGATGAGCTTGACCTAGTTGATATTTGGCGCCTACGCAATCCTGACGCATTTATGTTCACATGGCAGTCAAAAGCCTCACCTCTCCAGTGTCGTCTCGACTATTGGTTTATTTCTTCCTTTTTATCTCAGTGGATGAGAGATGACAAAATAAAACCCTCAATCAAGACTGATCACAGCTTGATTTTACTTCATTTACAAGGCGACTTGTATGAGAAGCGTGGTCCAGGATTTTGGAAATTTAATTCAGCCTCTTACAGAAAGAATCCTATACAGTGAAGTTAAAAGAGTTAATTCAAGTTCGCAAAAATAAATATAGTGAAGTAGAAGATAAAGGATTGCTTTGGGACACAATAAAGTGTGAAATCCGTGGATTTTCTGTTAAATATTCTAAACTTAAAAGGAAAAAAGAAAGACAAGAAAATGGCTTAAAACTCGAATTTGAAACCCTAACAGAAAATATAAATGATCTAACTAATGCTGAAAATGAAAGATTAGAAGAGATCAAATCTCTTTTAAATATTATAAATAAAAAACAGACTGAGGGAGTTATGACCCGATCAAGAGCCTGATGGGTTGAACTTGGGAAAAAAAAACACTAAATATTTTGTGGCCTGGAAAAGAGAAATTACAAGACAAAACATATCACAAAACTCCAGGTTGCAAATAATAAAGGGATAACAGAGCCAAAACAAATTTTAAATGAGGAAAAAATCCTTTTACGCAAAATTGTACTCCAGTAATAGTATAAGCACTTCAGATTTAGAAAGCTGTCCGTTTTTTCAACAAGATATACCAAAATTAGATGAAGAAGAAAAATTAAAATGTGAAGGTATGTTAACAGAAACAGAGTGTAAACTTGCTTTAGACTCCATGAAAAATGGAAACAGTCCAGGTACTGTTGGTTTAGCTCCCGAATTTTTTAAGTTTCTATGGATAGAAATCAAAGAGTTGGTTGTTGATGCATTAAATTATGCTTTCAACACAGGCAAACTTTCTACTGACCAATGCAGAGACATCATATATTTAATCCCTAAAAGAGATAGACAACGTACTTTGCTGGAAAAACTGGCGGCCTATCTCCCTCTTGAACACTGATTATAAACTTTTGTCCAAATCTATAGCAAGACGAATGCAGAGTTTTTTACCTAAATTAATACACAGTGACCAAACAGGTTATGTAAAAAATAGATTTATTGGTGAAAATTTAAGAGTGATTGATGATGTTTTAAGATTAACTGGAATACAGAACATTCCTGGATTGATTTTATTAGTTGACTTTGAAAAGGCATTTGACACCATAGAATGGCCTTATATCGATAAAGTGCTAGACACCTTTAACTTTGGAGAAGATTACCGAAGGCGGATCTCTGTCTTGTTTAATGATCCATCTTGCTGTGTTATTAACAATGGCTATGCCTCTGAATTTTTTACCTTATCTAGAGGAGTAAGGCAGGGGTGTCCTGTTTCACCCTTTTCATTCATTTTAGCTGTCGAACTCCTAGCTATTTCCAATATTAAAGGGATCACTCTAGGAGGAGAAGAAATGAAGATTTCTCAGCTGGCAGATGACAGTATATGTTTCCTATCAGACATAGAATCGGCAAAGCAGCTGCTCAATGTTCTTCAAAATTTTGAAATTTTCTCTGGTTTAAAGTGCAACAAAGACAAGATTATTACAAGATGGATAGAGGCAAGTAAATTTTCCCCAGATGGTGATTTACCTGTTCTCTGGTGCAAAAACCACTTCACTGTATTAGGTATAACCTTTTATGAGGATGAAAAGCACATGATTAAACTCAATTTCGATCCTAAACTTACTGCATTTAAAGAAATCTTGAAGGTTGGGAGAGCCAGAAATTTATCGCTAATTGGAAGAAATATAGTATTAAAGTCACTGGCAATCTCAAAGCTCCTTTTTTGTGCGCGCTCATCCATACTGATGAAACTGTAATTAAGGAAGTACAAACTTGCATTGGAAACTTTATGTGGAGCAATGGGACACCAAAAAAGTAAAAGCTGTGGTAATGTATAAGAGCATACCTAATGGTGGTATGAAACTGTTGCCTTTCAAATCCCAGATTAATGCATTGAATTTTAATTGGATTAAACGTCTATTTAATAATTCCGATGGAAAATGGATATTCACTTTTAAGCAATATATTTGCATATGACAGTACAAGATGTATTTTTCAGCAGATGTTTTTTGACGTTCAATCTGTCTCATCTTCCTTTATTTTATCGGGATTTAATCAATACATGGAAAAAAATTCAGCTGATGTACATTCCCAATTCTGGAACGGACATTATGAATGAAATATTATGGCACAATAATTTCATTACAATTGAGAGAAAACCTGTGTTTTTTAAACACTGGTATGAGAAAAGAGTCAAATTTATAAGGGATATTGTCGACAATGATGGCACTTTCTTGTCAATTGAAGACTTGAGAAACAAATATGGTATCAACACACACTTTTTAGATTATTACTCTTTACGATCTGCAATACCAGGACACTGGAAGCAACAAATTAGTACTGACACTATTAAAATTCCTGAGGAGTTTCCAGTAGTATATATTAATGGTATGACTCACTGTATATCACATCTCTCTTGCAAACAAATATATTGGTACCTCATTGATTCTCAATTTAAAGATGTAGCAGCTGGTCAAATTAGGTGGTCTGAAACATTTGAATTTTCCGTTCCTGATTGGGAGAACATTTATAAGCTTCCTTATTCCTGCACTATAGAAACAAGGTTATAAACATTTCAATTTTCTTTACTCCATTGCTTTGTTGCACATAATTCCAGGTTGAAAAAAATGGGGCTAATAGAGTCTGAACTATGTTCTTATTGTCCATCGGTGGATTCTATTATTCATAGATTTGTAGATTGTGACCAGATTCAAATATTTTGGACCAGTTTCCAAGTCTGATGGAATGATATTTACACCGGAGAAACTATTGTACTATCTCCTTCTGATATAATTTTTGGTTTACATGAATCAAAGAACATGTATGCTTTGAATAATTGTATTTTACAAGGTAAATATTACATTCATCTTAGAGCATGTAAGAAAATGAATATACTGTTTAACAACTTTGTACCTTATTTGACTCATAAAGTTAAAGTTGAAAGGCAAGTGCGGTACAATCAATCAAAGCAAAACCTGTTTATTCAGCAATGGGGTCCAATATCTTCATTTTTGTTAAGCTAACATAATGTCTGTAATTATGTGTGTTATTTTGTTTTGTAAACATTCAATGTACATGGAGAACAAATAAATAATAATAATAATAATAATAATAATAATAATAATAATAATAATAATAATGATGATGATGATGATGATGATGATGATGATGATGATGATAATAATAATAATAATAAAAAGAAATGGCAAATAATAATAGACACATTAAAAGAATCAGAGACTTAATGGATCCCCTGGGAAAAAAAGTAACTGGTTATCCGTGTTATAAAGGCTCTCATCCCCTTGGTCCAAAGTGTCCAAGAAAGAAAAAGAAGAAAGCCCGTTGCTGGCAGAGATTTCTTGAAACCAGATCCGCGATAAAATGGCAAGAGTACTACCGCCAAAGAAACCATTTAAGGCATCTGACGCGTAAAATTCAGAAACTGTATGAAAAAGACATTGCCAAGCAAATAAAGAAAACCCCTAAAAAGTTTTGGAGGTATGTTAACTCTTAAACAAAAACCAAACCAGGATTATCTCAATTAAAATTTCGGGAACCGAAATAAATGGTAAACCGAAAATGACTAAGTCAGATAAAGATATTAAAGGTAGATATACTTCTCCAACAATTTACAAGCGTCTTTGCAAATGAGCCCTCCGGTGATATTCCACTTTTAACTGAAAAACAAGTGGACAGATTATTAGATAACATAATGATCACTGAGGATATGATATACAAGAAACTGGACAAACTCAATACAAATAAATCACCTAGACCAGATGATCTACATCCTAGGTTTCTCAAGGAATTAGTCTCATCTCTTGCAAAACCTCTGACCATTATTTAACACGTCGTTACGTACAGGCCAGCTGCCAAATATTTGGAAGTCTTCCCACGTATCAGGCATTTACAAAAAAAAGGATGTAAAAGTCTGCTAATAACTACAGACCAATTGGTCTCACTAATATAGTGAGCAAGACAATGGAATCGATAGTGAGAGACAGTATAAAAGAACACATGAAAAGAAACAACTTATTTAGTGATAAACAATATGGCTTCATCTCAGGGAGATCAACTGTGTTACAATTACTTAAGGTGTTTGATATGTGGACTGAATTATTGGATAATGGTGGTCTCATCGACATAGTTTACATGGACTTCATGAAAACATTTGACCAATTCCCACATCGAAGACTGTTAGGAAAAATCTCAAGTTATGGTGTTAAAGGACGCGTACATACCTGGGTAAGCAACTTCTTAATAGATACAACTCATCGTGTCCTAGTAAACGGTTGTAAATCCGATTGGGCTAAAGTGAACAGTGGTGTGCCTCAAGGTAGTGTCCTTGGACCGATACTCTTTGTTATTTACATTAATGATTTGCCAGATGCAACAACCTGTGACACGTTTTTGTTTGCAGACGACACTAAGGTATTCAAGCATATACTGTCTCATGAGGACCATCAAGATTTACAGATGAACTTGAATAACCTACAAAACTGATCAGACCCATGGCTTTTAAATTTCAATCCTGATAAGTGCAAAGTGTTATCTATAGCAGGGGCGGATCTAGGTTTTCATGGGGGGGAGGGGGGGGGAGGGTCAATGAGTTCCAGCACTGAGCGCCGAAGGCGCTGAGCACTGCAAGGGGGTCCGGGGGCATGCTACCCCGGGAAAATTTTTCAATATAAGTTCATATTGGTGAATTCTGGGCGATTTTAGGCACATATAAATCAATTTGAATTGACAAATTCTCATGATTTTTTGACATAACACGATTCCAAGCAGCTCGGGGAGGGGGGGTGGTGAAACTCCCTACCCTAAATCCGCTACTGTGTAGGAAACAAACAAGACCATGTCACCTATGTTCTACAAAAGAAGGCAATGCACATGAACGAGAAAACGTAGAGAATATCCAAGATCTTGGTGTTACTATGGACAGTGCACTAACATTTGAACAACATATTCAACAGATAATAGCAAAGGCTAACAGAATGACTGGATTGATCCGTAGAACATTTACATATTTGGATGAAGAGAGCTTCTCATATCTATATAAATCTCTCGTAAGACCTTGCCTGGAGCATGCGAATGCTGTTTAGAACCCCAGTAAACTGAAATTGGTTGACTCCTTAGAAAATGTTCAACACCGAACAACAAAACTGGTCCCTAGTTTAAAAAACCTGAGCTATGAAGATCGTCTCAGGAAGCTTAATACCAACCCTATCATACCGCAGATTAAGAGGGGGCATGATAGAAACTTTTAAGATTTTTGATATACATGACTATCAAGTAACCTCTCGCTTAACTCTTAATACAAGACCCAGCAGAGGACACCCTTTTAAACTGGAGAAATCACAATTTAGTATTCTGTGTACAATTTCACCATGAAAATACTAAATTCCTGGACCAGTTTACCTGAACATGTTGTTACTGCAAAATCAGCCAACCCGCCAAGCTCACGTGACAACCTATCATATATAAGAACTACAGCCTATGATCTGGATATAGAGGCCTAGGCCTGCGTCCAGAAACCAACTATAACTATAACTGTAAGGTCACACAATGATTGTTATCGAATGATTTGTCTTTTTACAACAACCTGATATACAACAGATGTGTGAATATGGAATTTAAGTTAAGTTTCTTTTTTTAGGGGGTTGCTTTTTTATGATTTGTTTTGTGTGTATTTTAGTACAAATATACTGAGTCAATCTGTGCACAATCTGTGTACAATCTGTGTACAGGCTTCATTAGAACTTAATTACACTTGAACGTAAATTGGTGTATCTCAAATGTATCTATGCTGTCCATCTGCATGCATAAAATTCATTGTGAATCGTGCAGTTCAATATAACCTACAGACCTATTATATCATCTGACAAACTCTGTAATTTTCACAATTACTGATTGTTAGACTCTTTGATACGCAATCTTCGGAAATTTAAATCCACTTCTTGTGTAGAAGATCCATAGGCCTGTGTCCTTGTCGCGATAAGCGGCAATATAATGATGGGATGCTGACTGATTCCTTGGCAACCAGATATTTTGTTTTTCCAAGAATTCTTTCTTTCTTTCTTTCTTTCTTTCTTTCTTTCTTTCTTTCTTTCTTTCTTTCTTTCTTTCTTTCTTTCTTTCTTTCTTTCTTTCCAGATTTGTCCGGAGTTTTTCTCAGACCCCACTCTTACGAAAACCACCAAACTTGCCATGGGTAAATGACCTACCAGTGAAACTATATTATTAGGCACCTGACTTGGAATAGTCATGATGATTAAAATTATGCAAATGGGGGGGGGGGGGCAATTAAAATTTTAAAAGCTCCATATCTTCTAAACTATTGGAGATAGACACAAAGTTATAACTTACACATATAGGTTTGAGACAATCGGCAAGTCCAACAGCATACAACAAAACTATGGGAATTTTAATGTATGCTAAATTCACCAAATTTCTCGCCAATCCAAATACAGGCCTTGAATTGCTTGTTGTAGGACCTATTGCTTGACCTCCATGGTGCCAGGCAACCATTTTGCATTCATAATTAATTAGCTTGAACCTGTACCACAAGCAGCTTTCTATCTATGCATGCTAGGTGTATGCTTTGGAAAGTTTGGGTCCTGTAGCAAATTAGGGGGGGGGGGACTCCCAATTACTGTGTAATGAGGCTCAGTAAAATACAGAGTATCTCTTTCTGTTCATAAAGGAACAGATTGACTCCATGCTACCATATGTACCAGGCAGGCTATAGTTTCCATTAGCGCTGAACAGACCTGTCAATGCACCTTTACTGAAACGGGGGTTCTTGCTGGCCTGTTTTTGCCTGAGGCAAGGTCAGTCTGCTGAGCTTATCAGTCCCAAGGGAATACAGGCTCCAGACTTCTAGGCAGAACAAGCCTAAGTGTACCCTCTGTTAAGAATGGACAAAATACAGAGCTGAGTCGGCCAGACCAAAGAGGGTACAATTTGTGTCATCTCAGTGGACACTTTCATGTCTTTGTTTTCTTGTAACCAGTGAGATAAAGCCTGTTCTTCGTAGCCAATACTAGTTTTGTCTTGGTTCACAGGTACATGTTCATGTAGTTTCTTGACAGCTTCTGTTAAAATTTGTTTATGTAATAAAGGAAGAAATGCAGTTTTGTATTGCATGTATGCACATCCCTTTGAATTACAATATGTACACACTGTACATTTTTTGTGCATGTATGAATAATGTACATATACATGCACACATATATACTCATCCATACTGCCCAGGAGGGCTGACCCTCTCAGGTGTGGGCACTTTTCTCTGATCCCAAGGATGCCCACTTTAGAGAGGTTTCACCGTATTAGTAAACACTGGAATTTTCTTTCTTTCTCTGTCTCTTTCCTTCCTTCCTTCCTTCCTTCCTTCTTTCTTTCCTTCCTTTCTTTTTCACAACCAAGTTGGTCTGGAGATTTCCTCAAACACTATTTTTCCAAAAACCACCAAACTTGCTATGGTGACTGACCTGACCAGTGAAATTGTGCATCTCATTTGGAATAGCCATGATGTTTAAAAGTATGCAAATTTAGGGGCAATTAAAATTTTAAAAGCTCCATTTCTTCCAAAATATTGCAGTTATTCAAAATTTCAATGTGCATATATAGTTTTGTGACACCTGCCAATATAATGGTCAGTTTAAGTTAAGTAGAATTTCAAATTATGCTAATAAGGGGCTTTTAAAAGTTTCAAAGTTGAATATGTCCAAAATTATTATGCATAGACATGCCATTTCAACTTCAATTTATAGGTTTGTGACAAAGCCGCATCCAATGAACCATGAACCACAAACCACAGTTGCAGGATTTTAATTTCTGCAAATTAGGTAAACTTGCAAAATGTAAATCTTGAATAGCTTCAAAGCTATTATAGATGGAGGTGCCATTCCTACTTCAATTTGTGGGTTTGTGGCAAAGCCCCATCTAATGAACCATAAACCAAAGTGGTAGGCTTTCAATTTATGTAAATTAGGCAAATACATAAAAATTAAAATGTTGAATAGCTTCAAAACTATTATAGATATAGCTTCATTCAAACTTCATTTTGTAAATTTGTGACATGGCCACATCCAGTGAACCAAGAACCAACGTTGTAGCATTTTACTTTATAATAATTAGGCTAATACACAAAATTTAGATTATGTTGAACAATAGCAAAGTGTAGCATTTCAAACTGGTCTCATTTTGAAGGCACCTAGACAGATTTGCTTTGAAGCAAATCTTTTGTAGTTATCATATTGTTGCTCAGCTGCTTTGTTCCTGGGTTTGAAATGCAAAAATTCCTATATTCCTGTGACAATATATTTTTCATAATAAAATTTCTCTTTAACTTTACTGTCCCCTTTGAGTAACAGTAGTGCTAAATTTATGTCCCTTGTACCTTGGAAAATAAACTTTCTTGCCGAAGTTCTAAATATTTTAGCAGGAAATACGTACGTCCTATTTCCATGCAGTGTGCACACATTAACCCTTTAACTATGGCATTAGAAAATCAATTTAAAGGTGAACCATAAAACCCACCTTTCAGTTCCAGCAAGCTAAGCGAAGCCAGTTGATCGCATTCCGCACCACTGACACCAGGATTAAAGGGTGAATAATTGGCCTCCCCTTGGATGTAGGCCCAATATGATGACATAAGCCAAGAAGGCACGCCATGAACGCAACAAAAGGAAAGCCCTGGTGAAACTGTCTGTTACGTTAAATCACTACAGCAACAAAACGTAGGTACATTAGGTTACGTGCGCACTACGGTACTTAAATTCGTAGGTCTGCAGTTTCTTTCTTTCTTTTCTTCTTTTTTTCTCTTTTTCTTTCTTTTTTTTTTTTTTATCAAACATTAGGTAACCTAGGCACTACTTGGCTCATTCATGTTTACTTTTCCGTTTCAAGCAACCTATACTTATGCAAAATATAGCAGTTACACGCGTAATACTTTGGCATGTAGGCCCACATGAAATAAATTTCGTCATGAAGGCCTGTGTACTGTGACGTGCCATGGGTGCCAAGAAACCCCAGCCAGGTCAGTGCAATAACAGGTAGCGTGGAACTTTGCGGCACTGCTCCATGCTGCCAGGTTCGTGAAGTAAGGGATTAAGGTAACTCCCGGGCACGCACATTTAATATTTCGATAATGAAATAATTCATAGACTTAGGCCTACCAGACTTATGTGGAAATGGACTCCGTACGCTTTCACTCGCGCTCGCTCTCAGAATCTGGAGGGCTGTGAAAATCAGACCAGAGAAACTCATCACATATAAAGATAGATAGATTAGCAAGTAATAATAACTGTTTTTGCCCACCCTATCGACTATAGAACATATCAATAGATACATCAACTATACATAGCATAGGCCTACACACTACAGTGTCTACACACTAACTGTATAGTTTACACACGAAGACAATATTTACAGCGCACACACAGACAATTTACAACGCTAGCTTGCTCGGTCTATAAAGACACCACAATTACATTTACAAACCTATCTATGTCATCTAAACAGAACTTATTTATGCACGATGTAGGCCTACCGCCAGTACCGGATCAATAGGCTTAGGCCTAGTTCCCTGGAACTAAACCCAAATATGCGTTTACCGACAATTACCCTCATAACTGAGACGCCGGGGTACGGAGCTGGACATCGTTGCACAATATTTCACTGTTCAGAGACCGGCAATTCATCACATATAAAGACAGATTAGCAAGCGATAATAACAGTGTTTTTTCCACCCTATCGACAATAGGAACATATCGATAATAGGTACATGATACATCAACTATACAATGGGGTCCCAATGCAAGTTCAAGTCTATAATATATCATGGACATGGGTCTCGGCCTTACCATGACGGTATGAGCGCACCGCACCGCAGCACTGCTCGGGCCTCCACCCTTTGTTGGGCCTTCCTCAGATTATGTACAATTAAAACCATTCCAAAACTCCAATTATCCATTGGAATCAAATTTACCCTCCCCCCCCCCCCCCCTCCTTAGTCCAAAATCACCTATTTCCTGGAATTTAGATAGGCCTACCAAATCAGAGTGTTACAGTACTGCTAAGCTTGCCACTCTTCTTGTCTTTACGTGCAGCACTAATGCCACTATCTGTACTTGTTATATCATTGTGGACATTGGTTTAAACATATTACATTTCTTGAAAGAAAACAACGATTAAGGAGCAGGCAATGCTTATATAAGTTATATGAACACATGGACATTCACAAACACGTTAAACCCCTTAAACTTTGAAGTGCTATAAATTATAATCACGGCCATCAAACTAAAAGCAGTGATCATTACGACATTAGGCCCCGTATCGCAGCTCGCCGCTACACACTAAGCTAGAACTAGTTTATTAACCAATTTATTTCTTTATTTGAAGCACGCCATCTGTCGCCGAATATGTAAAAAAGAAAACCGAAATGGCTTTACTAGAATGTATTTGATTGGTTCACTGGTCACATATCTAGCCCACTGATTGGTTTGACGTAGAGAGTTGAAATCAGCGCGTGATTCAAATGGTACACTTGAGTCAGACTCCGACTGGCGCCCTCAGTCTAGTCTTGCACCGTCCAGGAGCCTGCGCTCAGGTGAGTCATGTGTTCATCTGAGACAATAGGCTACGGTGCAGTCAAATAAGTGCAATTTTGCCGCATTTTTGGCATTGTATTGTCGATTTTCAGTCAGCAAAGTATTCAAAACATGCCACAAATGTTACATTCTACATCTCAACAAGTACAGTTGATATTTTTATAAGGCATTATCGTGGTATGAACTGCAAATATGCTGCATTTTGTCAACCAAAAATGAAGCCACTTCCAACCTAGAAGTAGAAAGCAACCTGGAAGCTAAACTCAGAAGCTGGAAGACTTGCTTCCAAGCCCTAATTTTAAAACCAGTACAAATTAGTTTAAAAACCATATAAAAGTACTTCCATGTCACAGATACATATAATAATAGGGAATTACCATGAAATAACAGGTTTCTTGTAAAAATACTGAAAAAACTTAGTTGTACCAAGTGCGTATGCAATAAGGAAAAAGAGTAAAATGACTGGGTAGGCCCTTGGCCTTCACAGTAATTAGTCTCACACATGATAGCGATGCGATAAATTAAACAACAGTTAGGTTCAGCTATTTTATCATAGATAAACACATGAATATAAGATGAGAAATGAGCTCATGCATACTTTTCAGCATATTATATAGAGTCATGTTCGAAGTGCGTACATTTCAAATAGGCAGAATATTGTATATTGAAAATAAACTGTAAATGTACGTGTGCACCGAACAGCCTTTTCCCAATATTTTTAGTACTATTGAATTTTTCCATTATTTTTAGCACAATTGAAATGACTTGTATTTACACTGAATTTTTTTAATGCTTCGTTTGTTTCCAGGGTGGTTTCTGAATAGGCCAGTTTTTCCTCAAGTATACGTAGGCCAACGCCCGCTTCTAGTTTAGTCACTGGGCAACTTGTGATTTACCAAGTGTTTCAAAATGTGCATTTAGCTGTAAAATTGAAAGTCTCGTAGCAAAATGGTCGAAGAATACCAAAGTCTGGTTTCACAATCCGCACTTGGACTAAATAGAAATGCGTTCGTTTAGAACTGCTAACACGACCATGCATCTATTGACGTATTGTAAACCTGCACCCTAATCAATTCAAAATATGCAAATAATAATGATAATGATGATGATGATGATGATGATGATGATGATGATGATGATGATGATGATGATGATGATGATGATAATAATAATAATAAACAAAACAAAAACAAAAAACAGAGGCCTACATTCTCAGAGAACATGTAGCCTATATTTGGGGAGGGGGTGGCGGCAGCAGGGATTAACAATCACAGTTTATGTGAAATGAAAGTCATTCAATCGGTCAATTTTACTGCTTATCAAGGGCAAGATGACATTTGGCCATTTTGTAAGGTTGTCTGTTCACATAACAGCACGTATCTATCGTCTACATGAAACTGCCGTAAGACGCAGGTAAGCTGTAGATCATCTGTCGTTCTCTACAAGTGAAGTTCAGAAATCGCGTGATGTCACTTCAAAGCTGTATAATGAAAGTGTTATACAAGTTGAATTTTTTGCACATGGACGCTTTCTTAATTACCATTTTGTGCATGGGTAAGTGCAAGGCTCGTACGATTTGGGGGTAATATGGACAAAAAGGATTGGTGAATTTCCTTATACACATCCTTTTGTTGTCATGTTCCCATAATCACCTTTAATGTACACAGGTGGCACCATCAGAATTATTCTGTTTTGTCTTAATTGTTTAATACTTGCCCAAATGTTTCTATCAATTTCATAAAGATGTGTCGAAAATCAAGGACGCCAGGGTCAGGCTAAGTGAAAAGTAGGAATATGATGGTGGACATGAATTTTGGTCTACCAGATAGCTTTGTCATGGTGGACCAAATGCAATTTAGCGACCAACCCTTGAAAAATTCTTCATCCAATCATGTAAATTGGTGCATTCCGGGCCATTTGGGGGAGTCATTTTTGACAAAAATTGTAGAACTGAATTTTTAGTGTGTACTATTATGTCGTGAAAAGTTGCCTGAATCATTTAGTCTAATGTTATTACGTCATAATGTATATAAGGTAACTAGCTGGTAAAAGGTACCTGCCATATGCCTGAGGCATGCCCGAGGCATGCCCGAGTGGCAGTAAACTACTAAGAACAAAACAAAAAAGGCCTGGATGATTTCTGTCATTCATGGACTGGTTAGACCAGCTGAACAGCAATATGAAAAATCAGAAAACGAATATTCTGTTTTGTTTTTCTTCTTTTTTTTTTTTTTTTTTTTTTTGGAGGGGGGGAGGGGGACTATAATATGTGGTGTTTTAATTAGTAAAAAACAAACACTACATGCATGTTTTGATTTGTAATAAAATTTGTAACACTTGATTGACTGTCAACTGTCTCTGTGTTACCGAAGAGATCAACATTGCATATACATATATATATACGCACACACACACACATACATACATACATACATACATACATACATATATATATATATATATATATATATATATATATATATATATATATATTCCATTGATGAAGATGTATCAGTCAGGGCAAACAGCACAGCACTACAGACTGGTCACAGTTTAGAAAAACTGTCCGGCAGTAAGTTGTCATCCGTGCAACCAAACCAACAGACACAGAAGTTACATATTTTTTACTGTATTGCTCTCAAACTGTCACTTTGTCTCCAGAGTTCATGGCTGCCAATATGAGACATTGGACCGAGGTCCAGTACAACTCGAGTCATTTTTATTTTGACAAACTTATAATTATTTTTTGTTCGGTTTTGACAAGCAGAGTACCAATTTGAGCTAGCCTATAGTCTAAAAAACAAACAAACAAACAAACAAAAAAAAACAACAACAACAAAAAAAAACACAAACCAATGTATTAATGCATTACAAATAAGTTTTTTAGTGTTTTGGTTTAGGCACTCTTTGTTTCTGTACAAAAAATTTAGTCTGTTGTTTCGGTTACCAACTATTTCCTTAACCATTTCATTTCCAGGCAACGTCTGGTCCAACATGAGACCCAGATAATTGATCTAATTTTTCTGCTCAATTGCATCCCCGTTGCATACTAGGCCCTGTTGCTAATTCCTTATTCTTTAATTTCTGTTTCGTACCAAACAGTATTGATTGCGTTTTCCATGATGCAGAGACAATTTATCATCAGTAAGCCATATATTGGTTAGTAGAGTCCAATTCTTGGCTTAAGATTGATTGAACTTGATTAACATATTTACCAAAATTACCTGACACCAGTAGTGCATGCAGAGTCATCTACTAATACGGGAGCTTACACTTTACTGCCATTTCCATGTCATTTATTTTTAAATATATTTTTTATTTCTTAACAAATATTTTTATGTAAATTTGAAAGAGGAGGGGTCCCAAAATAGATCCCCGGGGGACGCCGCATGGAATTTGGGGGGTTTTTTCCTGACGTATTCGCATCCTTTCACTCAAATAGGATTGAAGCCATTTAGGCCTAACCGAAATCTCCTTTAACCCTATAGCAGATCATTTTTCACATAATATCCCATGATTAACGGTGTCAAATGGTTTCTGAATATCTAAATTAGGCCCACGTACCTTACCAATTTCTAACCTATATCGGCCTAGTGTAATCAGTGATGTAAAACTTTTACCGGTATAGAGTACGAAGTTCTAAAACCTGATTGATCATACACTGTTCTTTCCAGGATTTTCGAAAGTAGGCCTATATTTAAGATAGATACCGGCCTGTAATTACTTGCTTTTTTTTCTCTCTCACCTTTGCTATTGCACACGTCTTTTATGAATTTTGCTTTGAAGGCCTGTAGCTTGCCATTTAATTTTTCGACAGTCTTTTTTAGCCTGTAGATACACTCTTCCGAAACATGTTCAAATCCAAATTCCTTTGTAACCACGCCTTCATCTTGATAAAATAATTTAACTCGTTCCATCGTATTAAAAATTCCTAGAACATTTGGTAATTTGGCATGGATTTTAGCCTTTGACAGGGGGGTGTTTACCGGGTGGAAAGAAAGGGGGTCAGAACTGTACAGGACTTCATGGTAGGGTGCTGGGAGAAAATGAATGGAATATTAGACTTAGAAGAAAACAGAATTCATTAGAATAACGGGTTTTGGGAAGGAAAGGGTAAGGTGGTAGCCCCTATCAGGGCGCTGATGATGACTGTGGGCTGTGTGCACAGCCCCAGAACATAGAAAGTGCCTGAGCCTCAGAGGCGGGGTCAGGGTCAGAAGGAAGTCCCCCCCCCCCCCTCCTCCCGACCACCTGTATCAGCTATGATACAGCCTACAGGATCGCGTCAAATAAGCGGAGTGCCACATGATTATTATTACATGTATTGTTATTATCATTATTGTTACTCAAACTTTTGTCATTAACCTACGTCAAGCGCTGCCAAGCGCTTGACATAGGTCAATAATCTAGACCTTATTGTCACTGGTGATTTTTATATTGACTACACTCACATTGATGACCCATCTTCTAGAGCCAGCAATTTGAATGACATTATAACAACTAATGGGCTCAGCCAGGTCATCAAGGCACCCACCAGAATCACTGACTCCTCAGCAACTATTATAGATTTGACTTTGACAAATGTCAACAAATAGGCCCATAGTGCCGGAGTCGGAGCAGTATCTGTAGCGGACCATCTAATGGATTTTATCATTTTAGACCATGAATCCAATAACACAAATCATCGCTTTGTAACTCGAAATTTTTAAAAACTCAAAAAAAAAAAAAAAAAAAAAAACCTTTCTAATCTTAGGCCTACCCGTGTGCCTAGGCATGTTATAGAATGAATGCTTCCATGACATCAGTGATGTTTGGATGGAATGAAAACTTTTTTTGATGATATAGTAAACAATCATGCCCCTCTTCGCAAATTTCGAGCATCCAAAACAAAAATTCCATGGTTTGATCAAAAGATTGAAACTCTTAAGGACAGGAAAGATCAGCCTCATTGTGAAGGAATTATCTCTGGCAGTGTGCGTGATTGGACAAACTACAAAAAGTTTTAAAAAATCGTGCAACCAGCCTTGTTAGGCAAGCCAAGTCCAACTACTAGTACTACACAAATGGTATCAATGAGAATAGAGGAAATGCCAGAGAAGTGTGGAAGCTCCTTAAAGGCCTCTTACCTAAATGTGTACAAAACTCAATCACCTTCCTTTATGTTAATGATTCCTTTGTTTCCAACTTCCAGCAAATAGCTAATCATTTCAATGAATACTTGTTTGAAATTGATTCAAAATTAACCCATCAAATCAAGCCCCCTCAATCTCAGCAACTGAATACCTATCTAAATTCCTACCACACTCCTCTGGCAGATTTATTTTTAAATCTATTTCCTCACATGATGTGTCGAAAATGCTTCCTGAAATACCAAGGGACAAGGCCATTGGCTTAAATATTATATTCAAGCCAGACTATTGAAGATGGCCTCGCCGGCCATCTTTGAGAGTCTGGCTTACATTTTTAATATTTTTAGCCTGGAACATGGCTCGCATTAGCCTACACCTATACATAATAGGTCCAAGAACTGACCCCGGGAATTATCTTCCCATCGCAATCCTACCTATTGTCTCAAAATTACTATAGCGCGAATAGTCCATAACCAAATTTACAACTAGGCCTACCTCTCGGAACACAAACTACTGCCCCCCCCCCCCAACAATCTGGATTTAGACCCAAACACTCCACACACACTTCCCTTTATAGCTTCACTGAATCTGTTTTCACAAAACTTGAGAAAGGGAGTTCTGTGGGTATTGTATCACTTGATCTTCGCAAAGCTTTTGATACAGTTGATCACAGTATTCTCCTGAGAAAACTTTCATATTACGGAATTAGAGGCACTTCTCTAGCTTGGTTCAATAGCTATCTTACAGACAGACAACAGATTGCCTGTGTAAACGAAAATCTCTCCCAACCTAACATAATCACTCCTGGCGTCCCCAGAGGTCCATTCTTTGACCTTTACTCTTCCTTCTTTATGTAAATGATATTTCCATTTGTTTTAATCACTCCTCTGTCGATCTTTATGCTGACGACACACTGTTTTATTTTGCCATTTCAAATATTGACCTGGCGTCTCGGGCTTTTAATCGTGATCTACAATTAAGGTGTCTCAACCTGGTTGAGAGCCAACAAGCTCAGTCTCCATATTGGAGAGACCTATAGTATTCTTATCTGCAAGAAGTCAAAAACACAAAATCCAAACCTGAATCTAAATCTTTATGAGGAGGAAATCAATCAGGTTGATTCGTGTCAATATTTAGGTATCACTATAGATTCAAATATGAAATTTTCTGAACAGTTTGGTATCACCTACTGCAAATTGAAGAAGGCTGTTGGCATCTTTACATGAGCAGCTCAATTGATACCGACCAGTGGTTGCATAACTTTATACAATGCCTTGATACTACCCCATCTGGATTACAACAGCACTGTTTGGAGTCCTAGCTTGTATAAAAAATAATAACCTTGTGAAATTACAACGTATATATAAGCAGAGCCATGGGAACAATCCTAAAATGCTACCCTAGCCCGGCGGGGGGGGGGGGGGTACTCCCCGGAATTTTTGGTGGGTAGGCTCCACCGAGGGTACAAAACCCGGACCCAACGGGAGCGGAACCAATGTGAAAATGGGGGGTCTTTTGGAGCTTGTATTGAAAAAAAAAATGAAATTTTACATAAAATTTGGTGTATTTTGGGGCAATTTGGAGACAGGAATTGAAAAACACAGGGGTCTTTGGGTTGAGACAAGCGAAAAAGGGGGGTCTTTTAGAGCTACAAGCAGGAAAAAGGGGGGTCTTAGAGAGCGACAAGTACCGAAAATAGGGGGTCTTTTCCGCGGCGCCTACCCGTATAGCAAGGTATAGGAAGTACCCCCCCCCCCCCGGGCCCCAGCCCCAGGACTCACATCACGGATATGCTGGATACCCTGAAATGGATGAGCATTAGAAAAAATATTACATTACAATCACTGACACTGTATCTTCTTTTGGAAAATTCAAAACAAACAAACCCCTCAATATTTGAACAATTATTTCACTGCAACCTGAGATGTCCATACAGAATTTTCCACCCGTGGTTCCATGTACCTTCAGTGCTCAAATCCTAAATCTTTGAATAATATCGGATCAAAAATTTGGAATGAAATCCCCCAGCATACCCGTGATGCGAGTTCCTTGCTCAAATTTAAGAAGAGCATCCTTCCATACATTTTCAATAGTGTTGAACGCTTCTACACGGTAAACCTCAGGTTTAGAAGCATTCTAGGCCCTACTTGATGCTCACTGTTTAATTTGCTTGTTTTAATCTGGATATTGAAGGGTAATTTTAAACCATTTGCAATTTGTCCCTGTGACTCTTATATTTTATGAATTTATATAATTATCTTTTATACTTGTTATTCATACATGTTTTGGGCCTCCATATTCTGACAATGGATTGCCAAATAAAACATTGAAACCTTGCGGACCGACGCAGTGCGTCTTGTTGACTATAGAGGGCGTTCTTGCAGGGAAATGATCCTGATTGGCCGAAATCTAACGGAGCCAAATTGAAACGGAAAGGAAAAGCAACTTCTCGCCGCTTCGTGTGGACCAGATGCAAGACAGTAATACATTGCTTCAGACCACATTGAAAGCAAACGGGAATGGCGACAAAACACAAATATGGTAATTTCAAACAAGATGTGTCTTATGCTGTATAAATATATTCGGTTCTCGAATCGAAATAACTTACTGAAAATGTGCTGCGACTCAGTGAGCGACAATAGGTGAAAAAAAATTTCACCAGCAACTGGTGAAAAACCGCTGTCACCAATGGTATGCTGGCATGCATGTAGCATCAGTGCAAAGTAGGATGTTTGTCCTGTGTTGTCAAGTGTTGAAAACTTGAATTTATGAAACATTGATGATGACAATGATAGATGGAAATCTTGGCACTCCATGTGCATGATGTCGAGGACTGAATGAAGAGGCTTGACATTAAGGCACGCTGTGTCTGTAGACATTAGAAGCTTCAGTGACCATGGACAGAAGTGCTGAGTTAGAACCATTCCGTGTACGGAGGTCCCTTGGCCCCCAAGGCTTGGGGCTAGGAGATCTCCCAACTTGGAGTATGGACACTTAACGCGTGGCCGTTGGGGAGGGTGTGTCCCCTCCCACAGGGGATGTCAATTTTTTTTTTGAAAAAGCGATGCAAAATGGTGCCACCTTCTGCATTTTAAGCATGAAATACCTTATTGAGGGTACCCTCCTGGAACCACTTTTTCAGTGGAATAGTAAATAAACCAAAAAAGACGTTTTTGTTTCAGCCTTCAGGATATATCCCTGAGCTGAAATCTTTTAATGATTGTACATTTCATGTCTGCCAATGCAATCACAGTAACCCTTGGTCATGGCCTTTCTATTATGTGAATCTGTTTGTGGCTAACTGAAATGAGAATATCCATAAAACAGTATCTGTTAACAGGTTATTGACAGTTATTAAATGCCCACAAGTTTGGACCTTTTTTTTTTTTTTTCAAAATTCACACGTTTTAATTATGTGCTTTTTTTTTAAGTGAATATTTGGTATTGGCGGGAGCTTTGATTCCATGTCGGGAAGTCGGGAGCACTGGTCAAACTCACCAAATAAAAAATTATAAGGTCTCCCGACATGTCGGACCAATCTTCAGTGCCAATGACTGTCCAACAGAAAAAATCTCGGGCTTCCTAGATTTTTTTCTACGACCTTTAGTAGCCAACATCACTAGCTACATTTGACTTTGTCAACAAAATTGAGTCACTTCCCCCTCTCCCAGAGGGGTCAATCCTGGCTACTCTGGATGTATCCACACTTTACACTATCATACCCATACCATAGGAATTACAAGCTGCAGCGAGGGCTCTGCTACACAGTAGAGACCCTGAGGAGAAACCATCCACACATGAAATAATCAATCTCTTAAGGCTGGTTATCCACTGCAACAATTTTGAATTTAATGGTGAGCATTACAAACAAATAAGTGGCACAGCCATGGGCACAAGAGTAGCTCCCTGTTCTGCAAATATTTTCAGGGCCCATCTCAAGGAGAACCAACTCTTCTCTTTTCCACTGAAACCCTATGTTTAGTGGCGTTATATAGATGATATCTTCTGTATATGGACATATGGAGAACCACAACTCCATGAATTTGTCACACATTTGAACTTTTGCCACGATACCATCAAATTTACTCTGAAATTTTCAACCCAGGAAATTCCATATTTGGACACCACGGTGCATATCGGGGACAACAACAAGTTGTACACATCACTGTACACAAAACCAACAGACACTAATACTGACCAACATTTAATTTCAGATTCGCGCACCCCAAACACTGTAAAATAGCAGGGCCCTATGGTCAGATACTTAGAATCAAGAGAATCTGCCCCAAGAATCAAGATTTTGAGGATCTTGCCGCTAAGATCCTGGTTTCTATGCAGCAAGGGGATATCCCTCGCAGCTGTTACAGCAAACATTAGACAAAGTGAGAGCACTGGACAGAAATACACTGTTACAACACACAGCCTCACAGTCACAGCACACAACACAGGAGGAACAAAACAAATTGTTCTTGATCACGAGGTATCACCCCACTTTACCTCCTCTGAAAGAAATAAGAGAATAATTGGGGCACACTGCTAGCCTCTAAATATGGCCATATCTACAAGAACAAAGAGGTAATATTGGGTTACCACTGACCCACCAACCTCAAGGATACTGTGGTGAAGTCGCGCACTGCTGGGGTTATAGAACGGCACCCCTGCAACACCCAACAGTGCAGGTACTGCCCCAAACTGGACACCTCTGTTGAGACTACCAGCACACACACACACAGGACCTGTCTATCACCCCCTCCAACCCCCCCCCCCCCTGGTGGCACATGTAAGCATAACAACTTGATTTATCTTATCATGTGCAGCCAGTGCCACAAACAATATGTGGGTCAGACTTCGCGCAGCCCCATGGAGAGACTCAGGGAACACTTTTATTACATAAATAAGAGTGATAGGTTGCAACCCCTTGGCAGACATTTTGCCAAGCCTGACCACAGAGGTCTACCCCTCAAGGTTCAGAATTTAGAACAAATTCCAACCCCACCAAAGTTGAGAAAAAGTGAAGCACTTTTCGTTAGCAACGTCAAAAGTTATACCCGAGTATAAATACGTATATCTCAACCGTCATGATCAGTACCTCATGAGCCCCACCGGAGGCGAAACCGGTTGTACTACTGCTTTCAATAGTATTCCATTAATGATTTTTCGGCAGCTGTCAGGCCCTTGCCTGTGTTTCCTTATACTGTATCTGTGTTGCTGTGGGTGCAGCTCAGAAACTTTGAAGTTGTGACGGTTGATTCTTTGAAGCAGTGCAATTTCACATAATTTCTGAACATGCCCTTTCTAGTGCCAACCTGTGTACATGTAGCTGTGTCATTGGATATTGTACTTGTAGAGAGTCTGGCTCAAAGACTGCAGGAATGGAAGGCACAGAAGCAAGCACGACTGGCCAGCAAGAAACCTTTGCAGAACAAAGTCACTCAACAAGTTGCTGTGGGGAAAGATGCAGGAAAACATATTGGCAAGTCATCCACTGCAGATCCTTCCAGAATATCTACAACATGTTCACGGTACATGTACTTGTTATATACCAGTGGAAAATTGCATGATTGTAATCAAGCTGTATGTTGTAATGCATTGTGGTTCCAAGTCAAAAGGCTGTGCCCATAGAGACAATCATCAGAGTAGTCATTTTCCAGGTTTTTGTCTGGATTCAGGTCTTGTGCTTTTAAGTTCAAGAAAAATAAATCATCTATATTTAGCCCAAAATGTTCAGATCTGGTGAAAGAAGAAGTGTTGGGATATAACATTCAGATATTTTCAGGTTTTTTGTTCCAAGACCAGTTACATCTCTGAATCATGAATATACATGTATGAACTTTCTTATCTGTCTGCTAGTGTGCAAACAAAACTAAGAAACTACGAATATACAATGTACATGTAGCTGGAGAAAAGTTCAACTTGTGTATCAAAAATTTTCTACCAAAAAAAAAAAGCGTTCTTATGTTAGCAGAAGGAAGCGTTTACTCTTCATTGACAAACTGGACTGTTCAATCTATGAACATGCAAAAAAAATGCTTGTCATACATGCAGAATAATTTGCTTATAATGGTAGCTTTATATCTGTAGAATATTTTACTAACTTACAGGTGTAGTTGTTCAACTGACAAGGGAGAGGCTTATTATGTATTGAAACAATATTTACCATACTTGGATGTAGAGACTGTTTTAGGTTCTTGACTCGGTTTTCCCTTATCGTGATCAATGTGACAGTCTTTATTATAATCAGCTGTGCCTTACATGATGATGTGTATGTTATTTCTTGTGCATATTGTACAGTACACCCAGTACAAGAAAGTCTGCAGCCTGCGACGCCAAGCCAGTTGTAAAGACATCCGCTGTGGTCGAGAGGGCGGTTCCTGGCAAGGGTCATGGGCAGACAGTCATTAGTGGTACACAAAAAGCTGTTGGCAAGGAGACACAGAAAGAGAATCGCAGCCTGTAAGCCTCTGTTACCAACCCTGAGATTTATTTTTGTAATGAGTTTTTGTCATATTTTCAACCAGAATGCACCTAATGGTACCTTTAAAAAGAAAAAAAAAGGGTATTTCTCTCAAATTTGCCCTGCTTAGGTATGTTCAGCAAAACAGTTTCATGGGGAACATGATGTTGTCATTAACATAAAACCTGGCCATCATTGACCCTTCCCAGGATGTTGATAAACCCTTGTTTCTCTGCAGTAAGACTAAGGGTTTGGTACCCAACCCTTGCCAAGGAAATCTATTAACATAGAGCATACCTTGTAGGTATGTCTCAGTGACAATACTTATTCAAACTGATGTTTCATTAACAGTGAAGTATATCAAAATATTGAATCAGTCAATTTGATCACCTGTGGGTTTTAGTTTAATGGTGAAAAGGCTAACAACCAGGAGACGAGATCTAAACTCCTCAGTAACAGAGTCTACAAAGTAACTCACATTCTTTTTATTTCAGTTTCCTGGGGAAAAGAAAGTCCACATTACCTAGCACCAAAATTGGCACCAAGAAGTCTAATGTTTGTGGGAACCAAGAAGCAGAGCAGCCTCAGGGAGGTGGCAAACATGCCCTTGCCACAAAAGAGACAACTATTACTGTCGGGCATGGTCAGGAGAAACCAGAAAAAGAAGGAAATGGAGGACAGGCCACAGAGCAGCAACTGTCAATCAGGTATAAATAGGAGAGGTCAGAATTACCAATTATCTGTGTATTCAGCTGAATACACAATCCAATACACAGAATCCTACAGGGCTAGAGAAGTGTAATCCCATTGGACTGCATGTTAAATTAACCTCAAATTAAAAGACTATTTTCATAGCTGCAAGAATATAACTTATATTATCTTTTCAGCTATGTACATAATTTTACCACACAGATTATGCTGTTTCTGCAACGAGTGGTTCTAAAGTTATTAAGCCGTAAATTACAATGAAAAGCAATCGGAAAACACAACTCTGGCCCTGAATGACTAAAAATTGTAAAATGCCCTCTACAGGAGAGCAATAGAAGCTTCTTTTCTTGCTCTCCCCTGTTTTGGCATTGACATTGAATGTAGAATTGCTAATTTCTGGTACAAAATTGAAATAGAATTGTGCTCTGAGTTTTTTGTTTTCTTTATTTTTGCCCTTAATTAACTTTTTTTTTTCACATACATGTAAACCTTTTGGCTGAAAAATAGGTTTTTAAAAAATGTATCTCTTTATACAGCAGTTTAGCACAAAGGAAAAAGTGTCACAAAGGGAGAAGTAACATGTTAGGGAGGTGCCAGAGAAACTAATCATTATGTTTTGCTGGCTGAATCAGTTTGTTTTCAGTCCCATCCTATTCGTATGACATTCAAGTGTTGATGGATGCAACACCATCTGAAGAAGCCATATACGATGAAATCACCCTATGAAGATTTCAACATGAGGAGACTACTGGCCAATTACAACCGCCTTGTTACAGTCCAGTTTTTAGCTCTGCTGGCCATGAGTCGTAGAGCTCAATGACATGGCATCACTCATGTCTGTCTGTCCCTCCATAAATTTTTGCTTGTGAGCACTATACAGTCCACAGTTTTTGAAATAGTCTCATATAACTCTCAGGACTTACCAAGCACATACAAATCTAGGTCAGATTTGATATTGGTGGCACTGCCTACAGTATTATATTATACATGGGTCAAAATATGAAAATCTTGTGACTGCTCTAACATCCTTAATGTATGGTAGATCTTCATGAAATTTGGTGGGATTGTGGAGAAGGTCAAAATCTCAGTTGCATATGATGTGTTTCAAGATGCAAAATTCCATATCTCGAAAAGTGATGGAATTAGACATGCCAAATTTACAGGATGTATAGACTATGTCCAATGCCAGAATGTTTTATAATATCAGAGACCTTGACCTATTTTGTTAGGTCACCAGGCCTATAAAGTTGAAAGAGGTGATTTTGTAATAGTAGGGTACAGCTTGGACAACAATGGTAAAAAGAACTGAACCTCCAGATCAAAATTTCTCTTGATTACAATATGCGTAAAACAATACTAGGCAATTTACTTTTTGGGTCACTGTGACTCAGTTATTATGGAGTTTGGTTCTTGTCCAGGTTTTTTTGTTTTTCTTCAATAACTCGAAATGTTAATACCAGATTTGAACAAACAGATTATGTGCGGAAAGCTGGATGCAGGGCACACATTTTGAACTGTAACAATTTTTAATCCAAGTTAATGGTCGGGGTCAAATGGCCAGTTGGAATATAGGGGTCATTTTGTGAATGCTCTGCCCCCCTCAGTTTTTTAGCTAGGACCATATAACTTTTAGGACTTATAAAGACAACGTGTATGAAAATCTATGTCGACATCAATGTTGGTGGTGCCACCTATTGTATAATGTAATATATGGGTCAAAATGTGAAAATACTTTGACCATTCCAGCATCTTCATGAAATTTAATGGGATTTTAAGAAGAGGTCAATATCTTGATTGCTTGTGATACTAGTGGCATCACCCATACTTTGACAGAAATTATGAATTAAAACATTTTGAAAGATACATAACTCTGTATCTCAAAAAATAATTGAATTAGACATGCCAAATTTATAGAATACTGTATATAGATCATGTCCAATGCTAATATGTTATATAAGATCAGTGACCTTGACCTATTTTTGTTAGGTCACGAGACAATAATAGCCTGGTTTAGCTTGGACATCAATGGCAAAAAAGCATTGAGCCTCCAGATCAAAATTGAATACTTTGTATATAGAACAGTATTTGGTGACATACTTTTTGGGTAACATTGACCCAATGATTGTGTGACCTTGATCTATTTTTCAACGTCATTAAGCACTCAAGAAAAGACATTTAATTCAATATCTTGACATAGAATAAGGTGAATGGTGCCAAATGTACCACAAATGTGTGTCATGTGGAAGTTTGATTTTGCATGATATGGAAGACCTTGATTAATTTTTCAAGGTCAGGGAGGGAATACATTTTAGGAAATATTTTTTTTGTTGATGGTGGCCAGCAGAGCATTAGGCCCATGGGCCTGTTGTTTATACATGTCTAACATTTTGTAATCCACATTAAGACTACTTGCTATGTCCTTGGTGCCATGGGTGGTTCTAAAAGGGAGGTTTTACTATATATGGATTGAGGATATTTATGTACCATCAAGCAACATTGTATGAAGACCCCATTTGATTGACATGTGGTATGATCACATAGCATCCTGACCAGCGTTGTTTGCTTTTCTATCTACTACAAGATAGTTGAAAAACACATCAGGGATGTCTATTCATATCTGTACATGTATAAAGACATGAAGCGATGTTGACAATTGAAGTCCAAATGTCATTTTCATGGCCAGAAATATGTAAACTTTTAAGATCATGAATGTGTTACAATAGAGAGTAGCATTGTGTACAAGTAAGGCACCTAACACACACACACACACACACACACACACACACACACACACACACACACACACACACACACACACACACACACACACACACACACACACACACACACACACACACACACACACACTGAACCTTCTGACCAAAAACTACAGGCATGCTGGTAATAGAATGACAGTTTTTTTTCATGACAATTTCTAATCTGGAATTAGTATGGATCAGCACAACTTTTGTACTGATTAGCAACCATTTATGAGTCAATGCAAAAAGCAATATCATTGCTGTGTGGTGTATGTTTTACATGTGTGCTGTTGACAGAGAGAAGCTGGCACTGTGGAAGAAACAGAAGGAGGAAGAAAAACAGAAAAATTCCAGGTTTGCCAGCTTTTATAAATTCCAGGCTTTATTGTAAACAAGTGATCATAAGCTTCTGTGATACATCTCCTCGATTTATCCTAGGTGAGCTGTATATACAAGCTTATTGGAATATACATTGTGCAGATAAGTGATGAACAGCCCCTCATATACACTAGCTCCCCTAAAATATTTCAAGCGTGTGTGGATGGGAGCCCAAAGGATCATTTTCCTTAGACAGCAAGGTCTAGAAACTATCACATTTCTTCCAATTTTCCCAATTTGGCTATTTTTTTTTTTATTTTTTTTTCAGTAAGTAAATTCAGGTCGGGACAAATTAAAAAATTAGCACAAGACATAAATGAGTTTTACTAAAAAAAGAAAATGCCCTTTTTGTTTTACTTTTTCACAGTACTGCATCTCTTGGCATCTAATGTTGCATGATCAATAAGCAAGTTACCTGACTGCTTAACTGCACAGCATGTGTGCGAATATAAAATTATGTAATTTGTGCAGGCCAGATTTGCATTTACTTCAAATTTTGACCATATACAAGTTTCGTTGTTGTTGTTGTTGATATTGTTTTTAAAGAATTTAAAGAAAAAAATGAAACTGATTGGCCAATTACTTCAAAATCACTCATGGGTACCTCTGGGGCATCCAGTTTTTGATTTGTTCAACAATTGATGCAATGATTTTTTTTCCTGCTAATCCAGTTAATTTGTTTTTGCCTTTTCAATTTGTGGCTTCTCCAAAACCATAAGCTGGACTCTTTCAAACTTGATACTAAGATTATAGCATGGTATTGTTTCCACCAGTGCTATTTACCAGGTGGCAGTATGGTTTTTTCCTGATATTTTACACAACTTTCAAAATTGCAGTGGTACGTGTCTTGAAAGACCACTCCAAAGACAGGTCACATACCTTGAAAGATCATCTGGTTAAAATTTTGGCTCAGTATTTTTCATCTTTTATATACCTCCTATGAGAGACTGCATGTGTTGAAAAACCACAATTGTCTTTCAAACCAGGTTTCACCATGATTGATGATCGGTAAGAGTATATGTTAAAATTGCTACTTGTCCAATTGGAATACTAGTCTGTGTGCACATTTTATGTAGATTTCTCCGAAGTTGTGGACAAGATCTTCTTAAAACTTGATGGGGATGTACTTTTGGTGGGTCTCTAGCAGGTGTGTTCAATAGCTCATGCTCCATTTTTTACCCTCGGCACATACAGTGCTGGAGGGTATTGTCGTATGAAATTTTAATGTATTTATTTGAAGGCTCTCTGAGTGGCATCAACCAGCGTCCTCCTATTATTTTTAAACTTATGAAACTTTTGAAGTATTTATTTGAGGGCTGGCTGAGTGGCACACAAGTGGACAATCTTTTACCATAACATCTCAAGAAGGATTTGTCACAGTTTCATCAAATTTTTGGTGCAGTTACACCATATTATGGCACCTGTGAAGTCTCAAAAGAAAAAAATGCATAATTGAGGAAGAGAAGATTGTGGGCGCCGAGGGTAATCCGTTCTGTGAACGCTATTTTTTAAATTAATGTTTTCTTCATGTTTTGATAAAAGAAATTAAAATCTATCCGGAAACTGCTTGAACAATTGCATCAAAGTTACACAAGAACTTTCAGGCAACTCCTAGTTTTTAAATGTGCAGGGGCTGCTTTGACCATTAGCCAGTGAGCCAAGTGCATTTGTTCTTGAATTTGGCCAAAGGAATGTGAAACTGACTAAAATATTTTGAAGTGATTTATTGATGGGCCAAGACCAAGTGTTTGTAAGCTTTGCCTGTATTTCCACTATTTTGGCTTCAAATTTATTAAGTGTAAGCTGTCTATGCGATAACACTGGGGGGTTTTTTTTGTTTGTTTTTTGTTTCTTTTATTTCCTGTCAATTTTTCCTGTTTCTGTAATTGATGACTTCTCCAAAACTGTTGGCTTTGTCATGAAACCTCTAATGGATCAGGTTTAAATAACATGCCCTGTTGTAAAACAATGTCACTAGGTCAAGTATCTGGGTCACTGATATCCTATTTGCATTTGGCCTTTAACATTTTTGTCCTTAGAATCTGCTTAAATATGAAACAACACAGACATGTATCTGGTCTGGATGCATATACATGTATATCTCATAAAAACTAAGTCAGTATAGCAAGTATGTGGGCCAGTGATACCCATATTCATGTTCTATGAGCTCAAAGCTCAGCTTTGATCTGGTGAGTTAAGACTTGTTTTAAGAGAATATTTCTTGGTCAGCTGAGCATTTTTCATCAGATGCAGTGATACCCGCTGTGTGTGGTCATGCCTTCTGCCACAAAAAGTGACCACATATAACAGCTATAATTTGATCTTCATGAACACTTGAAAGGAAAACTAATGAGACTTTCTAGTTCTGCTTACTTGACCTCAGTAAAGGGTATAAAATATTTGCATCCATTGTCCATTCAACTAAACTACATGTACTTCTCAAAAACTGTTGCATAGATCCGAATGCTTTGATGCTACACATGGGTGTTTCCCAGATGGGCTTTCACCAAGTTTGCAAAGGACATGTTGATGCCACAATTTTTCTAATTGTTACAAATTTTCTTAAGTTGAATTTCCTTTTATTGGGATGGGTGGGTGGGTTTTGTTTTAGTTGACCAATTGCTTTAATAATGCATAAAGAGTCATCTGGGGTCACATAGTGGTACTTTTTTTCTTCAATTTTGCATGTGTTAAGACTACTTGACTGCTTGTCCAGACCAGCTGAACAGAAGTGATTATATTTTTTATCAAAATATGATCTGACTGATGAAACTAATTTTCTCATTTATTATCTGTTTGCACAGAAAAACAGCAGCACCATCATTTATCCCCAGTGGGAAAAGCTGCAAGACATTCCACACACTCACAAGCAAAACACCAGCCAAATCTCAACTCCCTGCTCACAGAGGACAGGACAAGGCCAGAACACACCATGTGTCACAACAGTCCTTGTGCACAGTTACAAAATGGAGGCACAGTGTTCGCACACCTTCAAATTCAACTAGAGCACCTCAGCAGACATGTAATAACACAGCCAAAAGAAAGAGTTGCTCTTTCCCCAACACAAGTGAAAATGCTTTCAGAGCCAAAAGACGGTCTACACTTGGAGACATTAGCAAAAGGAATAGTTGCACTTTCTCCAGTACAAATGAAAATGCTTTCAGGGCCAAAAAACAGTCTACACTTGGACACATTAACAAAAGGAAGAGTTGCACTTTCCCCAATACAAATGATAGTGCTTTCGGAGCCAAAAAACAGTCTACACTTGGACACATTAACAAAAGGAAGAGTTGCACTTTGTCCAGTCCAAGTGTCAGTGCTTTTAGAGGCAAAAGAGTATCTACTTTTGGTGGTGTTAACAAAAGAAAAAGCTGTTCAAATCTGGCAACAGAAAACAGAGCTCAGCATTTTGAAGGCGTTTCTTTGAACAGGCATGTTTTAAGTAAGCACAAGAACTGTTCAAATGTTTCAAGTAACAGAAAGACCACAGAAAATAGACATCTTTCACATGAGGAAAAAAAAATTGTGTCCCAAAGTACAATGAAAAAAAAAGAGAAAGAAATATCTAGCAAGACACTACCTAATGTTTCAAGTGATGGAGGAAAAACTGCAAATACAAGTGTTGTGTCTGATGGTAATAACAGTGCGAACAGTTCAAGTCTCAGACGTGGAACCTTTACAAAGGAGGATGCTGCAGAGGTCACAGAGCTCCAAGCAAAGCGGAAAGATCGAAGATCCATCATGAAGACTGCCAGTGGAAGAAACACAAAGGAGGCACCCAGGGCAAGGAGTCTCCAGGTACATTTTGCAGCAGCACCAACTCTCACACCCAGGGCTGTCAAAATAGCCAAGACCCCAGTGAAGACAACACCCAGTGGAACAGAACTGTCAATGAGGTTTGTACAATTAATGGGTTTGGTTTAAATGTTCTTTTATTTAGAAAAACTATTGGCCAAGAGGATCATCAGTCAATATGAAGTCATCTTGTCATTTTTTTTTTTTTTATGGTTTTCTTTTTGTTTCAGTGCCTGATGATCCAACACAGGGTCAAAACCAGTCGCACTTGGAGCGCCACCTTACCATTGTGTGACTCATTTTTATCAATTTATGGTTTTCAGTACATTTATTTTCCAAAGCATTACTGTTCATTTCATTATACACACATGAGCCTTTTCAGAGAATTTGCTGAATTCAGTGGATTTTGTTTTTAACATTTTTGAAAAAAAATGTGCTGGGGGGGGGGGGGGATTGTCTGAAAGTTCTAGTTAACTGGTACTAAGTCAAGAAATACAGTTTTGGACTCAGCAGCTGAATTTGATTATAACAGGTGTAGGTTAAGATTACAAAGACAGAAACCTGTTCCCAGTGCTGGTCATTCAAAAAGTGGTATCTACTGATTTCAGTGGTCTAATCTGATCATGTTCTACTATAACTACAAGCCTTATTAAGCATGTACACATGTTAAATCATGTGTGCATGATTTGACTTGCACAAGTAAGTCAGATTTCTTTCTTTAGTTCAAAAGGTTCTCAGTGTGATGCATTCTTCATAAAATATAACTTGCAGCAAAACACAAAGTGCCCTAGGAAAATGAATAATTTGCATCATGAATTTATTTTTATTGTGTAACATTTTTGTTTGTTTTTTTTTTTGTTTTTTGTTTTTTTAATGTTTCATCATGTAAAATGGATCTAAAGCTGGCAACATATGCTTTCTCAATTTAAACAGCAGTATATATATATATATGTATATTGTGTGTGTGTGTTTCTTGTATAGAGTATTCTGTCAGTTACAAGACCATTTTAAATGTGTGATTGTTGAGACTAGCCTTGGCCCACCATCATGCCCACAGAAGAACTGTGATTCCAAGGGGCTCTCATGTCGGGATGGAACCCCTTTATATTTTGGTTTCACTGCCAATGAGGTCAGGACCCTTTGCAATCAAAAGAGGGTGGCAAACATGTCATTCTGATGTGCCTGAATGTTTCCCTCTCTGATTCAAATGTAGAAATGACTTCATCAGTTTTTGGCCAATGAGATTGAATCTTACAAGAGCACTTTGGCATCACAAGCACCCACAAAGATAAACCTGGTTTGTTGTCAAAGGACAAAGTTGTTGACCTAGACAAGGATGTGACACCCACTAGTCTTTTTCCTGACAGAAAACCTGCCCCTGGCTGGAACATGTTATCTTGGTAATGGTAGGTCTCATCTACATTTTTGTCCAATTATTTTTATTAGTATTTACTTTAGTAAAAAAATATTAACACAGCTGACATTTTAACACCAGCCCACTTGGGCAAAGGGGTAAGAGGGGGTGGCCTTTGGTGAGCGTAGTCTGACCCAAGGAAGGATAGGCAACTGTATCTACAGTCAACACCAATATTCCCATACATGTTTCAGAGAGAGGCTGGATGCATGGCTCAAATCAAAGGGGAAGACTCCATCCCGTTTCCGCCATCTCAGGTGCTTTGGTCATGAGCTGTCTGCCAAGAAGAGTAAGGCAGCAAAGCCAGTGAATGGGGGGTTGTCTGAAGAAGAACTTACCAAGCAGGTGAGTCAATGTAAACTTGTGAACATGTGTATTTTACAAGTTGCGATGATGCTGTGTGTTTTTAATGCTTTCCCCCTTCAATGAAAACTGAGTCAACAGATTTGGCATGGGTTAGGCACTAACTGCCAAGCCCATGCCAAGGAAAGCAGTTGACCTGGGGCATGTGATCTTGATAGGTCTTAGCTGCAATTCTCAGTCACCTGCACTGTTGAAATTAGTTTAAAACACTATAGCAGACGACATTTAATCACAAGCCGGTTTTGTTCAGTTTAACGGGGAAAGAGTTAATCCAATGGATACTATATCTTGTCTCTAGTTGCTGGTATGTTGCATATAATTGAACCCCCCCCCCACGCAATTTTCCATTCTTTTGGGTTTCACTTTTAGCTGTCTAGAACATGTCCTGGGAAAGGGTTCATGTACAGTAGTCCCTGCCATACAAGACTGTCCCTAAAAAACACCTCACAGGGTGGTCTTTCAAGAAAGATATTCTCTCATAAGAGGTTCGTATTACAGGGAGTAAAGTTCACAATTCATTGATGAGGAGGTGTGCCCCACTAGAGTAGTCTCTCATTAAAGGGATCGCTCAAGCCCAAGTGCAGAGTAACATAACACATTCATCCACACTGCAAATAAATGACTGTGTCAGTGTTGCCGACCTTCCTGGATTACGTGGGAAAATCCCTGAATTTTATGCTGAAAATTTTTGAAAAATTGTAGATTTTTGAAAATTTTTAGCCACCTCCCTGACTTTTATCAATATTTTCCTTCCATATTCTACATAAATTTATCAATCTCCATGAATTTTACTTTCCATCTCCTGAATTTACCTTTGGCAGGTTGGCATCACTGCTGTGTGTCAGGAAAAAGTGCCAACCTGAAATGCTCTTTTTACCCCAGATTTGAGTGTGTATAGCTCTGTGTCTGTTGACAGCAAGCTCAGCTGGATGCAGAGGAAGCAGGACCCCCAAGTGACACTAAGGCATTGTCTGCTGTAGAGGACCCATTCTACCTTGACTGCATTGATCCCTTTGAGGACCAGGGGACAGATGATGTGACCTCAAAGGTCAAAGCCATGCTGGATGAATGCATGGCACTATTTGAGGCTGTGAGTATTCATATTTTAATTTAAAAAAAAACAAAAAAAACTTCAAATAACCAAGCAGTAAGGCCACATTAAAAAAGGCCTCATTTTATCATCAGTGATTTTGAAAAAAAAAAGTGATAAGAGAGGTGCCCCCCCCCCCCACCACCACCACCACCACACACACACACAGTGGCTTGTAAAGGTTGCTATAACACAAGGGTTATTGCTGTCACAATAATACCAGGACACATAATTTTCATGGTTGTCACTAGAGGCACTGATTGCTCAAACCATATTTTTATGGCCTCTTGGAGTGAGTTTATCAAAGATACATGTATCTATTTAGAAACAAAAAACAACTAAAAATAGAAAAAAATTAACAGCAATCAGCATCTATCCCCCCCCCCCCAAATCCATCTTCGACCTTGTCTCAAACCTTATGCAGGATTAAACCTTGTGCAATCAGAAAGGTCTATGTTATAAATTTTACAAAACTTATAGTGTGAAAACCAAATTCACTGAAATGGCTCTGTGGCCTTGGGAATTGGGTCATGGTCACCCATCTTTGAACTTGTCTAAGACCTTATGTAGGACTGTAAGCATGTGCAATATAATACCCATATGCTCAAAACTTTTCAAGTTATTGCATGAAAACAAAATTTACTAAAATGGCTCTGTGACCTTTGGAATTGAGTCAAGGTCACTCATCTTCAAACTCGCTCAAGACCTTGTTCGGGACTATAAACCTTGCAATATAACAGCCCTAAGCAAAAAAAAATTTGAGTTATTGCATGAAAACCAAATTCACTAAAATGGCTCTGTTGACCTTAGGAATTGGGTCAAGGTCACCCATCTATCCTCTGAGATCTTATAAGCATATGCCATGTCAAATCCCTAAGCAAAAAACTTTAGTTATTGTGCAAAAACTGTCAGTCTAGACACACACAAGCATGGACGAAGTAATCGCTATATGCCCCTTCCTCCTTCGGCAGGGGGGAGGCATAATGGTACAGGCACTGATGATAAGCCAGGATATTTTTTATGTGGCCTAATGTGCAGTAAAACTTTGATATTTTTTATTTAATACAAAGAGAAACTTAGCAAACCTAATTCTGTAAGCCCATGTACCGTTTGAACACTATCAAGTCCGATATTCTAAGAGCAAAGTCTTATTCTGTACCATTCACTAAAAAAACTGCATAGTTCTACATCATAATAGCAAATTAATTTATAAATTTATGTGGCCTAATGTGCAGTGAAACTTTGCAGTGGAAACCTTCAAACTGTTAAAATTGCCCACTGTTTTTAAATGCCAACACTGTATATGCAAATTAACATGGCATAGGACATTGGTTCAGAAGCAAGCGCATCGCTGTACAGAGGCACCCACTAATGCAGATTGTACTGTATTCTAAATTTCATGTCAACAGACCACTTAGGGATGAGCACAGTGCTGCCTCCTTACAAGGCTGGTGGTGGGGTCCTTGTGTCCTTTGTTACAGAAAAACCACCTCATACCATGGGGATTTATAACATGGAAGTAATTGGAAAAGTACTTCAGTGGGTGCCAGGGGACTACAGTGTTATATCATTAGTCTGCCTTGTAATGAGAGGTGTTATAAAGAGGAAGCACTGTATTTGCATAACATAATGTCATTGTAGTGCCATAGATTAGTGGTAATCTATCAACATTACAGAGATACACCAAAATGGAAGGTTTGGAATCTTTACAATGACGGGTGTTGATTCTTTTACTCTGAAAAAATAAGATGAAAACTACTACGACATCATAAATCTGCCTACTGCCTCCATGGAATAATTGTGTTGGCATCATAATCCAATTACAGGTGGATCTGTGTTGTTGTATAGGGTAAAAACCAAAAAGAAAATGTTCAGAAAACAAAAGATATACATTTCAATGTGTTACACTGTGGCCTTCAGGGCTGTGGGGCATACAGTTTACAGGGATGGCTGGAGGAAATTAGTCAAACCATGCCCCAGGCTTGCACCGTTGCATCCTACTGGACAGTGAAGGCCCGTTTTGCCGAGGAGTCGGGTGAGAATGACCTTGCTGTGGTGGACATATTTGAAGAAGCCGTCAGAAATAATGCTGAGGTATAGTGGAGTACTTTATTGTCACTCTGTGAGTTGTTATAATGATGGCGGTTGTACATGTCTGACCCAATCATGCAGGATGATGAGGAATTCATGTCTGCAAGGAAGCATCTTCAGAAGACAAGCAAAGTACATCCATCAAGAATCTTGATGGATGTAATATGCTTGCCATCAGGTTGCCTACAATTTAACCCTTTCTTTCTTGGATGAAGACTGAATCAATACTTTTTCTTGGCATGGGTTGTGCACTGAGTGCACTATCCATGTTGACCTATGACATGCTATTGTGATGGCACTTGTCTACAAATATCAGTGAAATATGTTTAAATTCATGTGTAAATTAGTCAAAAACATAAACCCTTGATGCAGTGAACCAGCCAAAAGTGCCTTGTTGTTATGTGTCATCTGTTTTAATGTTTTGGACTAATTTAACTCTTTCCCACTGACTTGAGGCTGAGTCAACAGTAGAAAAGGTTATAAAATACATGGGTTTTTACGTAATTGTAAATTCCTCAGTAATATTACCCCTTTAAGCCTTGAACTAAGACTGAGTGAGCAGCAATCCTAGGCATGGGTTAACACTAAAATAGTTGACATGAGGCATGTTTTCCTGATAGGTGTCGTGAACAATCCTCATTCAAATTATTTTTCATTACTGTTGAAATTAGTTGCAAACTTTGAAGCAACAACATATGAGTGACAATCGGTTTTGAATGGTTTGAGGATAAAACAGTTTAAAATACACTTACCTTCATACTAAAATAGACACAGGTCATTGTGAGTGACACATGCTTGTGATTCGTTTACCCTGCCTGCCAGTGACAGGCAGTAGACCAATATTACTGTAAGGATAATTCAACGCTAAATGTGCATGTAAATGTTAGCTGCTACAACTTTTGGACCAGCAGCCAGATTGCTCACGTTCATTTACTCTTTGAAATAAACACAATTTTATATGTACAAAGTTGTGACTTATAGCAAGTCAACTATTGACGCTTGGTGTACTAAACTGACATTAGTCTACCTGGAGATGTAGGTGAGCAACCCCGGCAACAGTGGCAGGACAAACTGTGCCGCAGACAGCATTTCAAACTTTGTGGTCTGAAAAGCAAAATGGGCAGAATTATATACTGAAAGATGATATAAGAAGTCAAAACATCAAGTCCATGTTATATAGACAATGCCCTATTGCACACAAATCTTCATTTCCCAACCCTTCGAGTTGTCTCTATCGAGATTTTACTATATGTGGATGTCTGATTTCTGGCTATAGATACAGGTTCACAGAGCATTAAAAGTCCATCAATTACTTCAAGTTTTTTTTTGTTTTTGTTTTGTTTTTCAGCCCCCAGATGAAGTTGCAGATGCCTTGAGAGATTTTGTGGCTCGATTGAGTGAGCGCAGACGAGCCCATGCACAGGCTGCCAACACACCACGCCATCCTCCTGGTGTAGACGAGTCCAATATATTTGAGTCCTCCAGTGTTAAGTACTGTGTGCTGAATACTACACCCTTCTTCAAGAGGTAAAGGCACCATACATTGTGCTCTTCTCCTTATTCGTTCTGTCACATGTACTATAAATTAAGGAGAGCCTTTCTGTAGCCACTCCAAAATGTTTGTTGGTTTGCAATGACATTATCATTTAGAATTTTTTTCAGGTAGGTGGGGTCACTTGTTTGTTTGTTTTTAGGTTACAAGTCCAAAAATTAAAGATAACAGACAGTGACGTGGAAGAAACATTTTGTTTAGTTTGCAGGGTTACTGCAGAAGATCAGTTATTTAAAGGTTGCCTTATTGGGTATCAAATTCATGTTCATTGTCCCAGTGTTTTGCTTGAAGAAAACATTGTTTACAAAAGTCACATTAGTCTTTGCGTGCCAACAATTTCACAATTTTTCTAAAAATGATTTCATTGAATACTTTTTTCTGTCTCCCTCTGCCCAAATTCATGACTTGTAATATATATATATAAAATATAATATTAAAACCTGCCTATGAGCCCACTTCTGCTGAGGGACCATCTGTGCTAAAGGACCAGTCTCAACATCTCCATTAGCATATTTTAGTTTAATTCTACCTACCTTAAGGGACCATCTGTCAGAAAGGACCACCTGTACAGGTCCCGTCGGTGGTCTTTTAAGACAGGTTCCACACCGTACGTGTGTAGGTAGGTAGGTAGATAGATAGATGAAATCTAAACAGTGTAAATTGACAATTAATGACACTGAGTCAGATTCCCTCAGCCTTACAAGCATTAATCCTATAGAAGCTGAGATATTAAAGTGTGACCTCTAGAAGATTGAATTGAGGACATGGGATTGATCTCCTACATGGACACAGGCCAAATACAGCCTCATTCCCCAAGGTTGGGGCCTTATGATTTTTCAAAAGCCATACTGTAGTCCTTTTCCTTTCCCAAGATTTCAGTAGTAGTGAAACATAGGAACCACTTTGGTATAGAGCATTTATGAAAGGAGTGTCCCAAAATATATTATACACCCTAAAAATTAGGACTATGTCATGTGAGGCATTTTTCTAGTCCCACATAGCTTTGCCACTTGCCATGAAAAAATCCTAAGCCAGCATAATTTATCAACATTTCATGATAAAAGTCATAGTCTATAATATGCAGATAAATCTCCGCAATTCTTTGATATGTTGTTGACATTTGTAGACCAAGATCGGTTTTTAAATTAATGTGCACTTGGTATGTTACATTCAAGGATGTAACCGTTCAATGCACTTTATAGTATTATACTATAGTATTTCAGAACTGGATGTTTTGGTGTTGTGAAAAAGATATCATTTACTAGGTAGTTATTATGGGACAAACATGAACAGTCATTTGAATGTCATACCCTTCTAAACTTAATAATTTTTCTACTGCAGAAGCCACTTGCCCCATTTGGCTCTAAGGTTTATCACTGGAAGAATCACTTCACTGCAACTGTTAACACAGCTCAAGATGGTTTGTCTCTATCTGTTGTAGCCTGAGGGGTACTGTCACAGGAAAAGACACACCACAAGCAGTTATTACACCTGTGCGTCGATCCACCAGGCGGAGCTGTACATCCCTTCCCAAGATGCTTCAGGATCATGATGTAACTGTTGACACTTTGAAGCAGCTGTCTGATGAGGAGAAGAGGAGCACCCTGTTCAAGCCAAACAAGGCTCTGCTGGCTGAGCTAGAAGAAGCTGTTGATGAAACAGATGACTAAAACATATTGCATTGAACAAGCTAGGGCCTACCGCAATTACACTAAAATGGAACCTAGTTTCTGGGAACCATGCTTTTACTGGGGGAAAATCTCAATATCAGTTTGAATGCATATGCTCAGGAATTGAACATCCTTTCAATTGTATTCTTGCACAGATGATTTAACTTGATTACGGGCATTTCTAATGACATCATGTTAGGGACATTAAGTAGAAATGCCTGTCATCAAGTTGAAATCAAACGACGAATACAATGGAAAGGACACTCAATTCTTACATTTACACTCAACAAAGCACAGTAGGCTACCTTCGTTATTATGTCTTAATGGTTTATCTCCTTCTTGTTACACAAATTATGGAACATGCTGGGGGGGGGGGGGAGAGAGAGAACATTAGTAAGGCACAGATTTTAGGCCTACCAGTGCAAGCCAAACTAGCCCTGACGTTATTACATCATGTACTGCATAAAGTTGTTATGATTGCATATTCACACGCCAAGCAATTGTATAATAAAATGAACATCAAAACTTTTCCTGTTCTTCTAATTCTAAAGAAAATGCCAAATGTAAATATATGGCCTAATTGAACTTAAGGGAATCTGAACCCTTATAGGACTAATAATGGTTCAATGTTCATGAAAGTTCAGGATGTGTTTTAAATAATCATTAGCAATACAAATCATTTATCTGAGATAACTTGTGACCGCTCGTAACATGTAAATTACGCATCAGCATTTCTGTTCATGATCCAAGATGGCTGTTGCAAGTGTTATTGGGGACGGTATCATATAATTTTAAATATGGTCATGAGTAATAAAAATATTGCTTAACTATTTCGAAGAAAGAATTTACAAGAAAGAATGGATGCTGAGACCCTCCCTGGGAATATCCCAGGGCATCACGTGCACCTGGCTTGTGAAGGCAAACATGCACACATGGCTAATCTAGTAGATGTACCATGATTGGTTAAAATAGAGTTGCTTTGTTGCATTGTGGGTAAAATCAACGTCACAAGTCTTTCGATGCATATGCAAATGGTGGATGCGTTAATCAATTCCATCCATGCTTTCAGGAAATGAATTCAAGGTTTTTCATATTTTAATGACACAATGCCTGCGGTGCAAACATCTTTTCTGGTAGACATCAGTTTAGGTAGAAATATAGACATTGTAATAGGTTTTCACCATCAGGGGCTCGGGTCCCCTAAAGTTCAATAAGACCAAATATATGATAATGAACCTATCATCAGCCACAGGATACATTACAACAATGTCCTTAAAAAGAGAGAGAGAAAAATAAAAACAAGGGGAATTCTTAATGGATGGTGATAATGTCAAAAGGAGTGAAAGATTAACCACTGTAGATATTGTGGTCTGGTTGTGACAACAGCTAACCATGATAATGAATTTAACTTTCGTCTTTATATAACTGACTCAAGATATACATGTATTAATACAAAACTGTGTACATAAGAAAAATTCAGATAAATAGGAACGGACAGCTTTGTAAACCATGAATGCATGGTGGGATGAGCACCAGGGCCTGGTTTCTCATCAAACACTTTTTTGCAGGGAGAAATAGCCCAAAACTTTCTCTCTCTTAAGAGACGTCTCAGTCTTTCCTGTTTTTGATACAGGTTTGCTTCCATGCAGCATGAGGATTTGCTCAGGGTGTCTCGAGAAATTTCTCAAATAAAGTGAGTACACAACTGTCTGTCTCATGAACACCACATTTCATTGATCTCCACCCATCTCATCTCATCTCATCTCATTACATCTTTCGTAACTTTCATAATTTTTATAGTGAGAACTGTATGATTTTTGTTTAAGAGACAGCCTCGCATCAGCAATGTTCTCAAGCTCAACTACCCTAAGTAATTTCTCACTGAGCAAATCTGTTTAAGGAACTGGGTCCAGGTCACCCATAACTTTCACACCAAGTATAAAATTAAAATTGAATGATTTATTTGTAAGTTTTTGGCACAAGGATATCAAATGTATTCTAATTTCTTTCCCTATTCTAATTACTAGAAGCAGTCAACAGCTTCCATTGATGTGCTTTGGGTCCATTTGCCCAAAGGGCACTGGAGAAAGCTGTTGACCAGCTCTGAGCTGTGACAACACTGTTCACTGTCACTGCTGAATTGAGACTACACCTGCTGATACTTGAGTGAGAAGCCTTCGCATATTGAATTTGAAGGTAGAATTGTTATAATTCAGATAATTGTGATTATTGTTGTGACTAGCACTTGGATGATAAATATTGACGTCTGTAGGCTGATCTGCTTGTTTGGCACCCTCTGACGCCTGATTTAGTTTCAGTTTATTACACAAATATTGATGGCAGGGAGTCCAATATGAAGTTTTACGGGACGACAAAATGTAATATTGAGCGAGGCAAAAACCAAGTCCAATATTACTTTTGGAGTTCCATAAAAGTTCATATTGGACGATCTGCTATCCAATATTTGTTTTATTTGCAATTTAAGTGATGATATACCTTGATCCAGCAATTATTACTCACAAACTCAGCACCTATTGCTGTTCAGTTGACTCAAACAGGCCTACAACATGGATCTGAAATGCATGGTGTGATGTTCTGTCATCCAAATGGTGCGCATCGTAACGTCACGTGGGATGCATGCTGTAACGTCACGTTTTTTTACTTATGCATAGTGCTAAATTACCAATATGCTTTCAACTGCCCAATATGAAGTTTTACAGGGCAGGTATGTGGTATAAATAGAGACATCTGATTGGTTACCATAGTGCTAATGCAGAATATTATTGTGTATAGCTAGCCACAAAAAACTTATTTGATGTTGATGAAATATTGTAAAGCTTTTGGACAATATTAAAAATGTATCTAGAATTGAATAGAAGTGAACTTATATTCATATATGTAAGAACAGCTAGATAGATACAAGACTGAAGTTTACAATCAGAATCTATACAATGTATTTGTGAATATAAAGAAAATATGAGACAGAATATGTAGCATATATAAAATTCCAATATTCTGTTAACATGGAAACAAAAGTCTTAAGCAGAGCATCAAAATAGAATGCAATTGGGGTCAATTCATCAACTATCACAATAACATGCACACATGTTGGTGTACAATGTCTATAGGTATCACTTAGCTGTTGATTCTTGAATTTCATCACATGGGTACAGCTGTGTTACCCAGGTTTATTTTTCATGTATTTATATTACAGTGTATGTTTATTTTCCTGTAATTGTTGAACAGGTCTTCAATATATTTTAGTCTTAGGGTCAAACATTTGATGCGATGGAAGATGAACATTATAAGAGATAAAATATCTTTTATGGCCTGGCCTCAGTGATGGAGCTGTTATATTTCCACATTGTCCATCAGGTCAGTTTTGTCGTGCAATCGTACATATATCTCTAAAATATCGGGATAGAAATACTCAAATTTGGCAGAAGGTCACCAAGTAAGACAAAAGTCAAGTGATTTGATCTAGGATCACAATGACCTGAAGGAGATGGAGGGGAGAGAATAAGTGTGAGCATGAATGATGATAAGCACATCCACAAAGAAAGGGGAACACTTTATTTCAAAGTCGATCAGAAAACAGGTGTTGCTTATTCTGTTCATGCCATCTTTGTATTACATCTGTTGCATGACATAGCTTTGTGCTTTAATCTGTACAAATACTTGTTTGTTTTAATGTCAGAACACATATTGTTAACACAGCTTTTATGATACTCTACTCATAATTTTTATGTGATGTACAGGTATGTACTTCAAACATATATTTATATATGATATTCAACTCCATTGCCAACATTACAGCTGCCTGTATATTTTCCTGCTGTTTTTTTTTTATATGTATATGTGTCACAATACGTCCTTTTTTTCTCAGCTGACTTGCCAATCAGCTGAGCTGAAAAAAAAAATATGCGAAGTCATTCATCGTATGTTTAAAATTCACATAATTGGCTTTTTCTGCAAAACGTGGGTGAATCTCTACCAATTAGTTCAACCGGTCATGATTCAATCTTGTTTTTCTTCTTTTCTTTTTTTACTTTCGGGGAAAAGTCTTTTAAAAAAATCCTCCTTTCCTCTTAAGGCACTTATTCCATAGCCTGTGTTACCAACAGATGGGAACATACTGCATGACAAACCACTTCTGTTGGGAATGACCAACCAATAAGAGGAACTGGGTTTGTTTGTCCCCAGGTAGCTCCACCTGCACTTGTTGGTTACTTGGTGGAAGTACAGTACTCCCTCTTTATAACGCTGGTGTTGGGGTCCAAAGTGTATACCGTGTTATAGCAAAATTGCCTTAAATCAGAGGGACTTTTAAGATAGAAGTAATGGAAAAGCTATTTCAGTGAGAGCCATGGTACCCATGTTATATTAGAAACCGCCTTGCAATGGGGGGTGTTATAAAGAGGGAGCACTGTATAGTGGTGGCTCCTTCTGTTGTTATCATATGCTCTTGTTTTGACTTCGTACTGGGACATTTTTGTGTACCCCTAAACCTTAATTTCTTCAACAGATGGCACTGTGAATTTTTAACAGATTTTTTTTTTCAATAATACCCCTCTGCTCTGTACAATACTGTTACAGATTTTTTTGGGGGGTGGGGATTGGGGGGGGATCAATTTTTGATATAGCAATTTATTTTGGAAGCACTATGAAAAGGAGATATAGGCTGTAAAAAAACAGTTTTCAGTTTGACTGGGCTAACTCTGTCGTAAAAGGTGTTATGCATGTTCCAGCAATTTGATCACCTTCTTGTATATATATATCTGTATAAAAAATGTCAACTTACAGCTGTTTTATTATGGTAATACAGTTGTATTCTTCATACATTTAGTGTGCTTATGATATGTAGCAGGACTGCCTTCCAATGAAGTATCAAACCAATTCCTGTTGTTTGTTATTCTTTAGATATTTACCTTCACAGACATTGGCGTGTGCTTTATTACCTGTATTTACATTCATTTCCATAAACATTTATTTAACAAATTAACATTGGAGGGGACTGAAGCTCTGCTTTTGTCTTATCTTTTCGTTCTTGCAGTATCAAACCATAAAAATAATGATAAAACATGTATTTTGCATTGTTTCAGAACTGTAAATTGTTTTATTTTCGCATGTATAAATTTTCACTGTTTTTGCGTTTTTGACATTTCGCTGCAGTTTTGATTTCATTGTTTTGGACATAATTCCTATTCAAAATATGTTAAAATACTATTTCATTGTGTTTTTATTTTCACAGTTTTGTGCCATCAGCAAAATGAGCAAAAATAAGAATACGGCGAAATAAAGCAATTTACAGTATGTTTTAAGAGTGAGTGGGGTGTCTGTATTAGGGAGGGGGGATTGTTAAATTGGATAGTATGGCATTGCAAGCTGCTTGAGCCGTGTGTCAAACTGGCCAAAATCAATTGAAATTCCAAGTATCTGCTTCAATGTACTTGCATCAGTTTTTCTACAGCAAACATGAACAAATATGGTTGTTGAGCAACAGCAGGGACTCCTGTTATGTTCAGGGATGGGGAGTATCGGCTGATCAGCAGATTTTCAGGGTTTTTTTTGTGTAAATGTTATACATGTACTTGGACTTTTCTTTGTTATGCACTTAGATTTCAGGGTTTTCTGACTTATTTCAGAGTTTGCAAAAAAGTATTCTCTTCCCTAAATGTTAATATCTATAAAAATTATGCCCTAGCTCAACTGTTTTCCTTGGTGCTTACTCATTCTTGATCCAAGGGGAAATGATTAAAAAGCCTGGGATGGAAAATTGAGATATAACTGAATTGTAATATGAAACATGTTTTAAACCCATAGACACAGACATAGACATATAACCAAAATTTAATCATGGCAAACTATAGCACATCTGGATTATTTCAGCATATCAGAGGGGGAAGGAATATGATGACAACAATCAAATATCTGTAAGGTTTTAAAAAAATCCTTGATGTGAAAATGTTATCCAGAATACTGAGAGATACATTAATCTTAGATCACTGGATGGCACCACTGATGAAGAGAGATCACCTGACACTTTCCAATCAGACATGGCAGGATGTGTCCAATAATTCATCTTGACAGCTGATGCTATCTAGTGACCAAAGTGTCCTAGACTTGCCCCATTGTGAAATGAAGAAACACAAATGAAACTTGTCAACTAGGTTACATATGGTACATGTACTTCCAAGAATTAAGATACTAGATTTTGTTGAAAATGGGTTTTATTCACCTTATATTGAACATAAATACTTAAAATTTGCGAGATGAAAGACTATTGTATATATATATATATATTATGTGTGTATCAGCACTTGATCACCCCATTCTTGAGTGATAACCCCCCAAACACTCCTTTGAATACTATTTGAAACAACTGGTATTATTGTCCATTGGCTGAAGCACCAAACAGCAACTAACCCATGCCACAAGGTCATTACCAGATCACTCTTATCTAGGCCCAACTAACTGGAAACTGAATGAACTTCTAACCACAGTCAAAGAATAGCACATGTACAGCCAAATCACTGCACAACCCAATCTTAACATTTTTCAATGATTCATGTGAACAGGAAAAAAAAAAATTTCTAAGTTGATCTAAACTGTTGGAAAGTTTTGCTTTAAAAGAGTAGCTTTTAAATGAGACCCCACCTACAATAAGAATTATCCTCATTTGAACAGTAGACACTCTGCCCATTAGGGTTTGCAAGCTTCTTCAGCTCTGACAGCTCCTCCTGTCAGTTCTTTGACGCTTAGAAATTTGTACATTTGAGGTGGTCGTGATTATGTCTTCCTGTCAGAATCAGCTCTTGGTCCATATGTCTGATAGGACCGCAGTTTTGTTGCTTGGCAACAAATTTGAGAAGGCCAGGGGTTGGAAGAATTCCAGACGATGGCTGGAAGTAAACATGAACAGATACATATATGTACAAATTAAAGAATGTACAGGCACTTTGGGATCATAATGCTATGATGTCAGGGTTTCCACCAGAAGGGTTTTTTTTTTTTTTTGAGTAGGAAATTTTTGTGAGGCACCAGGTCTGGGAGTCCTCACGATCACCCTGCAAATTTTGGCAATTGAGAGTGACCTAATGTGCATTCTAGCACATTTTGAGCTAAATATAGGCTTGATTGTCACATCTGTTGATTTTTGTAGAGTAGGAAATCGTACCCTCAATATTTTTTTTTTTTAGGGTAGGATTTTTTATCCTAATTACCCTCTGGCAGAAACCCTGGACTTAAAAATGTCATGTGAGTAATTGTATAAAGTGAAACCTCAATATAATGATTCTCAGATACCTGAAATATTCACTCAATGACAAGTTTTGAAGAACTTAAAGTCATATTCCTTTGGTGTGGTTGATTCATCTCACACTTTCATATATCACAGATTTTGCAGAGAAAAGATGGTGTTATTATAACACAGTTTCACTGTACTTATGAATGTATTATGAGACAAAACATAGAAATCAAATGTAGTCAACACAGTTAACTCATTCCACCCTGATAGAAGACCCGAGTCAACAGCTTTCTTTGGCATGCTCTGGGCACAATGCACCCAGAGCATGCCAAAGAAAGCTGTTGACCATGGGCATATAATTTGGAATGATCTATGCAAGTTTCATAAAAAATTTTGAAAAATAATCCCTAAATTCGTAAAATACAATTAGCAGACAACATTTAGATATTAGCAGGAAAAAAGGGGCATTAGGGTGGAATGAGTTAATTGGTTACACAATTCTTGTATAACATGTTTCAACATGTGATATTATCTGCAGAATATTTTCAGGGAGATGGATAAATTAATATAAAACATAGAAGGAATATATAAATGAAATTCAGGAAGGTGGCTAAAACTGCTAAAAATTTCAAGAATTTTCAGCATAAAATTCCAGAAGCCTCCTGGGCAATCCAGGAGAGTTGGCATCACTGCGAATATTGTACATTGTATTGTAATCTGGTGCACAAGAGGTTGACTCTTCCTGCACACATGAAGTGGACTCTTCCTTAAACACTTACAATTTATAGGATATAAAATTTGTAAAAAAATGACTTACAAGTCTGGTTGACTGTGTTTAGCAAAGGTTGCTGGGTACAATGCTTCATACGTTCTATTATCACCAGATCCATGAATGGCATAACTGTTAAACTTGGTCACAGCAGGAGGGAAGTAGGTAGCAGGGATATATGCAGTACCAGTCCAGGTGTTGCTGTCACTGTCAATGGTTGCCTCGTACTTCAGAGGAAGCTGTTCCTGTGACAGGTATAGTCAGTAAATTGCTTGGTTATCACTTATTTACCATCTTATTATTTTAAAGAAAATGACAAAGTTTAGGAGGTAAGAAAATAAAACGATACTCTCAAAACTTAAATGCTTTAGTGCCATAATTGTTTTATTGGGCTGGTGCATGTTGACAATTTTATGACCGACCTTGCCTTTTCTGATGTATGAGTGTGACATACTCTTTACCTTCGAAACTGTGCAGATACATTTTGGTCTGAGATTATGGCAGGAAAAGTAATTTACCATGGTATTTTGTATCTGCTTGCACAGCGAAATAAAAAGAAATGTATGCGATATGTACAAAGGTGGGGCTACATATACATCCACTCTTTGGACATGTTCAGTCAATATAAATACACCATAAAAACATGAGAATTTACAGAAGTCTCACTGCATGTACATTGGCATTCGATCTTTTGCCATCTTCCTGTTTCACATGTCTGCAAATTTCTTTTTCTATTCAAGTGGCTTCATGTCCGGTTTTTTTTTAATGTTGCCTGGTAAAATCATCAACATGGAAAATTGTCTTACATTTGATTAAGCATGCATGTAGGACCAATGTTTAGCCAGCTCATGCCAGCTTTTGTATTCAAATGATCTTCAGAGCCTTTGAGCATTACCATTAAGGGCACATGAAATGAGTGAATAGATTTAAATAAGATATAAATCATGTTGAATCAATGTCTTAATGTTAATGCCACTCTTTTTTTTTTTTATTTTTCTTGAGTTTGCACACAATGAAAATGCAACTTTTTGTAGCAAAACAGCTTTGGAGCAACTGCAAGTGTGTGCTGCCACCTATTAACAGTCAATATCATAACATAGGCAAAACCATACACTTCAGCACTTGACATCCTCTTCTTCACATGTAATTTTCAAACACTTGTTGTATGCAACTTTCTCTTGCCCAGCCACTGGTTGGTACTTACCTTGACGATGTTCCTACGTCCTTGTAATAGTAATACAAGATGTTGACCATGTCTAGAAACAAGACAAGGAAGGTCTGTGTTGGTTATACATTTTTTCATAAACCAAAGCTAAGTGCTGGGTGGTAAGATAAAACCACAGAATAGCAGGGTATTACATTAAATATGTATGTACACTAACCTCCAAATCTCATCAGCTTTGTGCAAATCATATTCCAAATTGAAGGAATTTATCATGCAAGAGGTCCTTGGCCTCTAAAAAGAAGTGATCTTTCTTGCAGGTCCTAACATATAAGCACAAAATTATTGATATTTAAAAAAAACCTAATGAATTGCTTTTAGAAGAGGTTGTCCTTTATCTTTGCATTAGTTACGTGACATTACTTCTTGACCACTATTTGCCTGAACCTCAGTGTCTGGGTCATATGCCCAAGAAATCGAGTTGAGTTCACTCACTTGATTCCTGAAAAGTGTGACAGTTCAGTGGTGCCATCTCTCCGTTCCTATGGAACTGGTGGTGACTTCTGGGGCGCATGCTCCCTGTATCATCCTTCCTCGTATTGACTCCATCACTGGTTTGCCTTTCAAGTTGAAGCTCTGTGAACTTTTGTTCACACTCGCTGCTAAAAAAAAAGTGCTTTACCCATGCCCTAATCTGTGGAAAACTGTTTCTCAGCATTCTGGGAATCTTCAGAGACCTAGAAAGCTGCTTTCTGTGTTTGGATACTGCTGAAATAGTTGGGAGTAAAGCAAATAGTTTGGCTTGAAACCTAGATGTTCAAGATGGCATCTCGACAAACAGATCACACAGAGAGGGAAAGCAGTGCACACCAGGCTATTGCGTCCTTTTGGAGTCAGGCTATGAGTGTTGATCCAGTGACTTCTCTGTCTGCACCCTTGCCCTTGTTGGATAGTGAAAATTAGATTCACGGAACCACTACAGAGCGGCCTGGCATGACCATCCACCTGCTATGGTTGTCCCCTGTAGTTGGTTCCAGTTTGCTCTCACGAGCAAATACTGTCAGCATTGTGAAGAGGACAAATGGTTGCTATTCAAGCTGGCACAGAAAGTTAGGTCATGCGAGGCGTAGGCAGCAGGTTGTAGCTGTGAAATGCTGCGCTGAAACGACTGACTCCGTTGAGTCCTTGCCTATGTCTCCCCATGAGAAAAAGCATAGACTTACTAACTTCAGTTCATCCACAGTCTCATGTGGCTGATGGGAAAGAGCCTACACTTACTTTGGTTTGTCCACAGTCCCATGTGACGGATATCTTGACACCTGAAACCCCACAGGAGAGTAAGGAGAAGAAATATCAGAGTCGAAGGTCGAGAAGCAAGAGATCACCTCATGGGGATCATGAGCCCCATCTTTACCCCAAAAGGCATCCACTGCTCCTCTTGGCACCGACCCTAAGCTTGCCCTTACTTTGGAGTCTATGTCGCAGAGCATGCAGATGCAGGTTGAGGTGCTCCATTCATGCTTGGCCCCTCTCAGCAGGTTGTTTCTTCTGAGTCCGCCTAGAAGAAATCACCCAAGCATAGGCTGCAGCTGTCGAGATATCGGTCCGTGCGCATGGGGATTGGAAACCATTGGGTTCCCGTCAGGGTATTCCAGAACCTTGGCCAGTCCATATGCTTGGATCATAAGTCCAAGAAGTATGGAAAGCCAGTTGCACCTTGGCCACTCTGAGCACTTGGATCACAAGTCCAGAGTGCCCGGCAAACCACTGGTCCCTAAGCCTACTTCCCGAGCTCCCGGGTCCAAGAGCTTGGTTTGTAGCCAAAGGCAAGGGGGTGATAGAAAGAAGACACCCAGACATGTAGGGGTGCCTTCTGCCCTTAGTGGATCTTTGGCCCGGGTGGTGTTGGCACCTACAGTGGTCCAGGCAACACCTTCTGTTCCCCCACCAGCTGTAAGGGCAGTCCTTTCTGCACCTCAAGTGACTTTCCGGACAGTGAGCAGTTAGAGATCCTGCTGGTCCCCACATTTGAGCACACTCTATCGGCGGAGCAGCTTGCTTGAGCCAGCTCTCGCTTGGCACTGAGGCTCAGAATATCTCCAAACTCCGCCCTGACACCTTATGTCTACAGACTTTTCAGTCGGTGGCAGCTTAGGTCCTGAAAATGAGCCTCCCAGAGATCCAGCAAGATCCCTCCAGCCAGCAGACAGCCTTGTTGGCAGCCAGATCTGTGCATACGGATCTCCAATTAATGCCTCCCCTGTCTAGCCCCTCTTGGGCTGAACAGATGGAGGTGATGTCTGTGGCTACAACAACTTCTGAGGAAGTCCTAGCCGCTCCAACACCTGGCAAGGTGACAGATCCCCTGATGTCCCAGGCAGCCGCTTAACTCATTCCATACCAGTCCCTGATATGTATGTATATTTACCTAGATTTAAGATGACAATTGCATATTTAAATTCTTCAAGAAAAGAGCTTTCATTCAAGTACCAACTTGCCTATCGTCTTAAGTCAGTGGTTCTGGCACTGCCATAACCACTGACCAAAGCCTGTGACCATAGTAGGGAATAAGTTAATCGCCTGCGGACAACTTGTTCAATGAGGCCTTGGGCATTACCGCCTCCTTCGAGAGTCTGGCATCTTGGGACATGCACACCGAGGAGGAGGAGCTTTTGCTCTCACACTCACCTGTTGGCAGATCTCAACCCTGCTCAAGGGCTTGTAGATCACACTGTTCGTGCTCTGACAGGCACAGAGAGCCAGTGACCACAGGTTCTGTCGAGGCTTTGGCCCTTGCTGCCATGGACATGGCACCTACTCCCTCATGTTCAGAGCCTGGTTGGTGACCAAGCTGTGGTCCCACCAATGGAGGAGAGGCATGGTGCTGTTGCGCTGTCCTGCCAAGGCTTGCCTCTGGAGGACACGCGGCAACACACTCCCATTCCTTTTTCGCCCTTTTTATGACCTGCTCACAGCCAAGACTTGTGGTACATGGGTTTTGGTGGAGCCTCTGACGTCTGGCTACTTGAGGCAGAGGACGATTTGCTCATCCTCAACTTCCCATGACATGGCTACTTGCTGCCTTTTGGCAAAGACTGGCCTCTGTTAAGCTGAGAACCCCAGTGTTTTGAACCTGCTGCCACACATCAGCGTTCGTAGAGGCGGTTCAGAACCTTTGGAGTAAGCGCGCCATAGAGCCAGTGGAGGAAGACAGTACTCCTAGCTTTCACAACCTACACTTCTTGGTCCCCAAGAGAGATTTAAGATGGAGACCCCCCAATCAGTGGCAGCAGCCTTACGGCCAATAGAGTGGACGACATCCCTGGATCTCAAGAACACGTTCTTCCATGTGCCAATCATGGAGACTTTACCGAAGTATATCTGGCTTGCATTTGGGAGCCAAGTCTACCAGTTAAGTGCGCTTCCATTCGGCCTTGCCACAGCACCACTGGTGTTTACCAGGTTTGCACAGACAGTTGCTGCTTACATTCACTGCTCTGCCCTTTGCATTCATGTGTATCCGAAGCCTGGCTTATCCAAGAACTTTGGCACATAGACTTGCAGCATCACTCACAGACTGTTCTGGAACTCTGCCAATGTTTGGGCCTGATGGTGAACCTATCCAAGCCCAATCTTTAGCCAGAGCAGACATTCGTCTTTCTCGGCATCCAGTTTGACCTGGTTGCCTATATCTGTGACCCTTCGGAAGACAGGTGGGAGAGACTTGTCCCTGCTCAGAGCGTTTCTGAATGTTAAGGGGTCAGCTCGGCACAACAATGTCCCCTCTGTTGGGTTCCCAGGTCCCATTCAGTCATCCTTACCGTTGCCTCTTGCAGCAGGCTCTGCAGGGCAGATGGACAAGAGACCAGGGCTATCAGGCCCCGGTGCCGATGCTCAACGAGGATCTTCTGCACCTGCTGTAGTGGACTGTAAGGGAGAACGTCATGAGGGGACAAACACTGGAACATTTGCAGGCCCAGCTCACCATTTACATGGACTCTTGATCCAGTTGGGGAGCTCATATGGAGAACCGGATGGCGTCAGGCCTTTGGCCGGCATCGTTCACGTCTGACCACATAAACTGGTTGGAACTGGAGGCACTAGGCTTAGCACTCCTCCACTTCTGAGACCTGGTGGAGCACAAACATGCCCTCATTATGTGCGACAACAGGACTGCGGTGGCCTTCCTCAACAGGAAGGGCAGCACATGGTCTAAGAAACTGATGCAGTTAGCTGAGTGCATCACCAGATGGTGCTTCTAACATGATGTCTGCATGCACACAAGTCACGTCCTGGGACATCAACATGTCCTTGCCAACCAACTCTAGAGAAGGGGTCAGCCGGTAGGGACGGAGTGGTCACTCCACTCCAGGGTTGCTCAGGCCATATGGGCTAGATGGGGAACTCCACATGTGGATCTGTTCACAACTCATGAGAATGGGAAACTGCCAGATTACGTCTCGGCTGTCCCAGACCCTACTAGTGGATGCTCTAGCCATGGACTTCAGTAACCTGTGGGCGTGCACCTTTCCACCTCGCTAGATCCTTGTGAGGGTACTGTGCAAGGTTCGGTCCCAAAATTGTAATCTGATCCTGGTTGCCCCCTGGCGGCCCCGGAGGGATTCCTCGGTAGACCTGCTGGAACTGAGCATTGAGCCTACCCTACACTTACAGGCATGGCCAAGGCTTCTGGTGCGGCCGCAGTCGAGTGTCTTCCACAGGAACCTTTAAGTGCTCAACCTCTATGCTTGGCAATTATTTCACACCACATCTGTGACAGAGACTTCTCAGAATTGGTCTCAGATAGAATTGCCAGAGGCGAGCTTCATTCTTTTTTTCTAACTGTTAACTCAGCTCATTGGAGCATATTTTCTGACTGGTGTGAGAGTCATGGAATTCACTCTCAGTCTCCGCGCATTGCGGACATTGCCAACTTCCTGTTGTACCAGTGGGAAGTCTTTGGCAAGCGCTCAAGAACAGTGGAGGGTTTCCGATCAACCATTTCTTCAATCCTTGCAAACATCATGGACATTCACATTGGGAGGGATCCTTATCTGTCTGCCCTCCTTGTGTCCTACATCAACAGACCAGTAATGCGACAGGTCCTGCCCCTGTGGGACCTACCACTGGTTTTAGTCATGCTGAAGAAGTGGCCATTTGACTGCCTTGAGGACCCTAAGCGGGTTTTCCTCAAGTACTTGACATTGAAAACTTGTTTTCTATTAACACTCTCTCTGGGGTGTAGAAGAAGTGAGATCCACACTCTGGCTTATTACTGACCCCAATGGTTGCCTGACCACCCCAAGGTGACTGAGGCCTCACTTGGGCTTCCTTGCAAAGAAATGGCAAGAAATCCGGCTATGGCCTTCAAGGGTTTTACCCTGTCTGCTATGCATGCTGCTCCTCCTCTCAAAGAAAGAGCCTGTACCCAGTGAGAGCTTCGCTGGTACTTTGCTCGCATGGACAGACAAGCAGGATCCAGGTCTGCCCTCCTTCTAACACTATTTAACCCATGTAAGGGGCAAGTTTGCAGATACACGATTTCTTGGTTGAATAACCAGATGATCCTCAAGGCCTATGAGATCTCACTGGAAAGGCTTGGCGCCTTGCAGCTTGACTCGGCCAGAGCTCACGAGGTATGAGCCTTTAATGTTTCCTGGCACACCCTGCTGTACAACGTGGTTGTTGACATTCTGCGGGCCTGCCACTGGCGATCCTCCACGACCTTCACGGAGCACCATTTGCCTGACATCATAGTGCTAGAGAAAGGCCTGTACACCTTTGTGGGCATGACAGGTTCCTTTGCTTAGGTTCTGGAACTCGCTCATTAGGCCTTCCAGATCTCATCAGAGCAGCTGTGGTCCAGTTTCTGGCACTCTTGTGGTTTAGATTTGATGCAGGCCTATAGGTCGGCGCATTTCTCAGAGGGCCTTGTAGGGCTTCGTACCTAGTTGACGTAATCTCAAACAGTATCAGGCAGTTCGTCCTATCATTCTGGCCTGTTGCCGGTCTGACACTGGAGTTCACTGCCCTAAGGAATCATATACCACCCCCGGCACCTGCCAGTTTTGGTACTAGGTCCTGTTAAAATCTCCAGGTCCGATGGAGCAGAAACCGATGGCGTCTACCCATGAGGTGGACAGCTGTCATGTTGGTGGGCAAGCACAGGGGGGTTTACTGCAGTCCCATGCTGGTCGGTAAGGAGTGTTTCCAGTTATGGCTGGATTTTTCTGTTGGAGGCATCCACTCCACACAGCTAGCGGGTTTCCTTTCAGAGGTCACCTGCTCACTTGGCCCAATGCTTACCCCCAGGTTGCCGGTCCTGATGGTCAAATTAGGTCAGTGTGCCAGTAGCTTTATACCCTCCACCTATACACTTGTGTATCGGCAAATGGTGGTCGAGAGGTAATGTTATGTAACTAATACGAGATATTTGGAGTAATATCAGTATTAGTAAGTACGCGTACCTGTCGACCACCAGAGAAGCTCACCTGACCAACCCCACTGCATCTTATAGCTGATGTCAACTGACCAATCTCCAAAAGAGGAAGGATGATACGGAGAGCATGGGCACCAGGAGTCACCACAAGTCCCATAGGAACTGTGAGATGGAGACACAGGACTGTCAGGTTTTTCAGGAATCAAGTGAGTGAACTCAGCTCAATTTTTTGGGTCTTTGACCCAGACACAGAGGTCTAGGCAAGTGGTGGTTGAGAGGTAAGTGTACTTACTAATACTGATATTACTCCAAATATGTGGTATAATTTTATTGTAGTTATTTTACCAACAAATTTGTACATCTCTCCTTTGTTTAATATATCAAATCTTCACATGTAATTAATGCATGCAGTACATAGATGTATCACTTTTTAATCAGTTCAGATAACTCTGTAACAGGCCATCCAAAACTTGGTAGATGAAATTAACCTGTGTCATGACCATGGTGTTGTAAGAGCTGTATGCATTAAACAGATGCAACAGGCACAAAAGCCACATTTTACACAATAAAATATGAGTGTCCCAGACAAAGCGATAAAATTGTCCTCATTCTTTTACTGATATTTGAGCCCAGGTGCATCCAGTACATCTACAAGGAAATTGCAAAACGAGGGAGTAAAAAAAAAAGAGGGAGAATATTGATTGTGGCCAATCATAATGCAGATAAATTGTTACCCTAGAAAGATTTGGTATCTTCTGAGGACGGACACACCATGTGCATTGAAATAGTATTGCAAGTCTGTAGGTCCCTCATTTTGGCTTCAAACCATATTAGTCATTCAGATTCTTTTTGACCTTGGCAACCAATGCTCTACATATCCCTCTGGTTTACATCAATAATGCAGTTTCTTTGTCAGATCTCCATAAGCAATATTGTCACTGGAACCTTTATGTCGACTTCTAAAGGATACAAGCTTTCTGGAATTCTGTGCAGACAAGGATGTGAGCCTTGACATAGGATTATCTCTGTTTATAACCTCTAAATGTCCCATCCCAGCAAGACTTCAGCAAAGTACATCTAAATGTTGACTCATTTCAATGGGACATAATTATTGCAATACATGTACATGTATATGAAATCCTTTTGGTGAAATTATATCAATTCATAACTTTTCAGCTCACTTACGGACAAAGCTCCACTTCAAGGTATTCATCTTTGTCGTTCAAGAAGAATGCTTCCACCACTGTCAAGGGGAGATATTTGTAATCAAAATTTCTTGATTATTTTGTATGTGGAATATATTTTTCAATTAAGCTCTAAATGTCCCATTCCAGCAAGACTTCAGCAAAGTACATCTAAATGTTGACTCATTTCAATGGGACATAATTATTGCAATACATGTACATGTATATGAAATCCTTTTGGTGAAATTATATCAATTCATAACTTTTCAGCTCACTTACGGACAAAGCTCCACTTCAAGGTATTCATCTTTGTCGTTCAAGAAGAATGCTTCCACCACTGTCAAAGGGAGATATTTGTAATCAAAATTTCTTGATTATTTTGCATGTGGAATATATTTTTCAATTAAGCTGTTAAAACAAAAATATTTCATTCTATATTTCACACACTGGTATAATTTCATCAAAAAAAGTAAAGACTTAGTTATCTGGATTATTTTGGTACAATACCCCAAAAATGTTATTTCATCAGTTATGTAATTTCTGATTTCCACTGCTGCTATACAACATTGCACTTTCCAAGTGTCAATGCATGCACCCAAAGAATGAGTAGCTTTTGTTAACATTCTAAGTTTGAGGAAGCATTTAAAATAACAGCTTGTTCTATTTATGCAAGTCAATATTTTGACAAAGGTATCAGGGTAGAACAGTTAATATTATCTCATGCAATGCTGAATCAATGATTTGTGCATTGCCTCACAAATCATACTTCTGCAGTCGGGCTATGACTTGCTAGGTACTGCAAGACAAAAAAATAAAAAAGACCGCAACCAACTGAAGTGAGACTACATGTATATGTTCGTTGGAACTGAGTGGGAGGTTTTCAGTAGTGAAAAATCTGAGTTTTTAATCCAATAATTTCTTCACCCTTTTCCCCTTTAAATTAAGACTGAGGGAACAGCTTCCTTGGCATGATTGGGCACTATAGTGCCCAACCCATGCCAAGGAAAGCTGTTGACCTGGGGAATGTGATCTTGATAGGAATCATCTACAACTTTTGGTCAAATTGTTTTTCATTACTCTTGAAATTAGTGGATAACACTGAAGTAGACATTTGACCAGTGGCCAGCTTTGTCCAATTTAAGGGAGAAAGGGTTAATAAATGATAAATACCCCAAAATATTTTTTCATGTCACACCAGTATAGAATCAGATCAAGTTCAATTACTTACCTTCATGGTCCCAGAGCTGTGGAAATGGTTCACCTCGTGTTCCCCTGGGGTTTGGTGGATCATTGAAGAAAGGTCCTTTTACAGACAAGTTAATTACATCTTCTTGGCCTCCAAGAGTCACATGGATGGGGTCATGGTTAATACTAGTATTATTCCACTTTGTCAGAATCATGAACTCATACCTACAATCACAGTTAATCAGGGATATTTTTCAGTTGGTAGCAACTGCATTGACACTTGGAAAGTGTTCATGCCCCCTTTTAACTTTGCATATATAATGGACTCCTAGTTTGGCATAAATTCTCTGATTAGAGATGACACTTTTCAAATAGTATCTTGTGTACTTTTTATAGTTGGTAATACATCAAACAAGTCATATCTATAAAAAATAGATTTGAGAGGTCCATGTTTTAATAAAATGAAATTTTGAGAATTGCAAACTAATGAGCAGCTTCCCTAAACTGGCTAAGAGATGACTGACAGCATTGTCACTACATATGTATGATATAGGTTGCAGGAAAAAAATAGAGAAAACATTTATTGACCCATACATATCAAATGTAATGGGCCAGAATGGCTGGTATATGTTAGGTTACAAATATGTCATTCAAAATGGGACATACAATGTGTCCTAAATAATCTGTGTTTTGTCTCACAGTAAGATATGTTTAAATAGAGACATAGTCATCCTGACTTAGCATTAAATTTTCACATGTGGTAAAGCATGTTTAGTTGATTAAAGTTCAATCTCATGGTAAGTACCTAAATGTTTGTGGAATGAGACTGTAAAAGCTCACCTTCAAAGTAAATTGCTGATTGTCTTGAGCAGGGACATGTTATAGCAGCTAGCTCCCTGTTTTGGGTAACCACTCTGATTAAAATTGATTAGCATAGATTTACTAGGATTGAAGAGTACACTTAACTTTAGAAAACGGAGAATGGGCATTTAACAACTTGGATATGGCATGCCATTGTGGGAGCAAAAACGTTCTTCTTTCCCTCCAAGAAACACATGGTATATGGAACTTGTAAACAGTCTAAAAATGCTTCTGGAGAGGCAGTGCTAGAAGCTATGCATACGCGAAACGCATTTTTTTCTCCCACCTGGGCCATTGACAAGGGCCTTGTGCTTATTTGTGGCATCAGCAGTATGGCTCGTACAGAAACAGCATGATTAGATTTATCGTGAAGACATCAAATACAATTATACACATAATACAGACAATTGTAAAAATTGTGTTTTTGCACGTCCCTTGCCCTTGGTCCTGATTGTATGTACATCATTACATTTATATGATATGCCACATCCACAGCACAGGCAAAAATGAAAATTTGTGGCTGACTGGAGACTGTAGTGATCATAATAGACACAGTGTTGACAACCTGCCACAAATTTCAATTTTCGCCACATCACTGACCGGTGGTAACTTGCATGGGTAAGCGACAACACTGTCAACAGCCGATAAATTCTGAGAGGAAAGCAAATGATCTACCTTTTGGCCATGCTTGACAAACGCGGTTTGTTGTGGTTTGGCAGCTTTTGGTGTATTGCGAGGGCCCTGTCATGAGCTGTGTTTTTTCTATTCTAGGCCCAAAATCTGTTTATTTTGTCTGAAAGTCAGTTTACTCGACTCGACCGCCTTGTCCTAGATGGATAGGTCACATGATAGGGTATTTTTGATCATGTGATTGATTGACCCCCCTGAACTCATGTCACAGGTCAGAACCGCCATGATTTTTGTGGGTCATCGATACGGAACAGGTGTGTGAAAATAGGAGTTGTGTGTTTTACCAGTGGAGCGTCAGACGGTATACGAACTTGGCGACAGTCAGTCAGAAGACAAGTGGTACACATTAAAGTTCAGGTAAATGATGTTACGGTGGAAATATTGTCATTCAGTGAATTTGAAAACCACGTGTTGGAGGCGGAGTTTTCAAGCCGAGTTAGCAGTTGTTGCCTTTTCGCGGTTCAGGAGCGAATGACGGCATGGCGTCTGCTCCAAAACATCGATTTTCTCTGTCAGTGCTGTTTACTAACAACCAAACAAGTGCACTTTGGACTCAGACTTACAGTTCTGTCTATGACTGGTTTTGTTTCAACCTATTTTATAGCACATCGTTTTGGCCTATCTTGGTGACTTCAATTGAATTATTATTATATTGATAGGCCCATGGAGCTACTAAAATAGTACCATATATAGTAGCTCCATGGTAGGCGATGGGGAGAGAAGTTAGAACCCGAAAGGCGAAAACAGGGAGATGGGAAGAGATTCACACCTCCCTGCTGAAAGTTAGAACTGAAGCTCTGTTGTCATTCATTTACATTAATAACATTCTAAGGTTTTAACTTTACCACTTCATAATTCTTAAGCTTTGTGGGCAATCCGCTTTAATGTCAGAGATAGACAATCCGCTCAAATTGAGTCCGGTCTCCTTCACCAGACATGGACTTTATTATGGCTTTATTATATGACAATTTGAGTCACGCCTCAGTGGTCTCGCTTGTGTGATCAGATGATGTCCTGCAAGGGTGTGGGTATTTTACAAAGAAATGGACAAGGGAAGACATACATTTTCCCTAAAAACTGCCCACAGAAAACACGGATACACTTTGTATGAAAAATGTTGAAAAAAACGTTTTTCAGTCACACTTCGTGCTTTACATTCTCAAATTCTAAAATTCTCAGCAGGGCTGTCCAGCTGGAGCATTGTAGCAAAATTAAGCTTGAAAGCTCTTTAAAATTGTTGCAGATTTTCTCAGAAATAAGTGTTCCTAATGTAAAGAAGTGGGAAAATATTACAAGTAAAGAAAATTTTGCTACTGTAATTTTCAGCTGGACAGCGCTGCTCAGGCAATGGTGGAATATATATTTTATTTAAATTTATCAAAGTTTGCAAGACTCTCTACTGTTCTTTATGTTCACTCATGCATTTCATGCACATACACTATTGTAGCAGATATCGTCAAATGATTATTAGTCTGGCACATCCTAAACTGAAAGTGACAGTGTCTTAGCCTATGGCTAAACTCCCCATCATTGTGACATTCATCATGAAAACTGATGTCTTTAATTGATAAGATCCCAGTGAAATCATTTTTAAAAATGTAATTAGTGATTTATTTATAATTATAAAATTAAACAAGTGTTTAGAATTCCAAATACATATAAAGTCACAGTTATAGTGCTTTGAAGTTTCTTTTATAATTGTCATGACATGGTTGTGATTTGAACAGTTATGACATACATACATATACATATGCCATGGGTGGAACCTTGTGGGGGTTTTTTTAGTTTTTTTGTTTTTGTTTTTTTTTTTTTTGTTTTTGTTTTTTTGCTTTTTCATCTAACCTGCTCGATTCTTTGTTTTCTAACATATTTATTTTTTATTTTTTTTATGGTCCATACACAAGCCATACATCGAAATAAGAGGTTTACAATGTAATAATTTAACATAAGAAGTGGATTAACCGCGTAATGTTGTATTTGATCACTACAGTGACCAAATTTTACAACAAACTAATTATCCTTTTCCATGACCAGCATGCACCACTTTTTGTTGTGGGTAGATAATATATCATGTTTTTTCAGCAATGTTATGTTTCATGTTTTTTAATTTAATCAGTTGAGTTCTGTGAGAAACGATTTACCATTAGGTAAAGACTGGTCATATAACATCTATAAACATATTTTTTACCACATATGAATAACATGTTATCGAAAACACTCACATTACTGGAGCAAAGTAATATTTCTTGCATTGAAACATGGATAACTGTAGTGTCGTTCATTTTACATTTTGTCAATACTTGTGTCCCAAAATTCTGTATTATTTCACAGGTCCAGAATAAGTGGGTGATATTTTCTAATATTGTCTTTGAAGCAGGAAATGTGTGATGAAAAATCAGATTTGGGAAGACTTGCATGTAATAAATGGGACAATCCAGACATTAAACTTTTTCATTACAAAAAAGCAAAATAGTTCCAAGTACATGTGCCAGGTTTTTTTCAGGTAGTGTCAAAATTATATTTTCATGTGTAATCCTTTTGTAGCTCTGGTGGCCATAGGTTGCAGAGCTTATGTGATCACTCAAGTATGTCCGTTCGTCCATAACTTGCTTGTGAATGGGATATAGTTAACAGTTTTCAAATGAGCCCATATAACTTTCGGGACTTATCAAGTGTATGAAAATCAAGGTCGAGTTTGATATTGGTGGTGCCACCTACAGTAGTATGTAATATTTGGGTCTGAATAGGGAAATTTGGAGAGTGCTGGTTTTTAGCTCAGTTGACCATAGGTCTCAGAGCTTATATGATCACTCATATCCATCATTCTGCCCGTCGGCTCGTAAACATTTGTGTGTTAACACAATTTACAATTTTTAAGTTAACCCCTCGAAATTTGTTGACATATTTTGTGGATAAAAATCTAGGTTGCTTTCATTATTGGTGGTGCCACTTGGATTACATAGTACAGGGGCAAAAAAGTGGGGAAAAAAATGAATAGGCTCAGGTGTGTTTAATTTTCAGTGGATCCTTGAGAAATTTTGTGAAAATATTCTTGATGCAATTATGTATAATCTGAAGAGTAGTAGTGGGGTCATCTATAGGTGAATGGGAAATGGGACTTGTCATTTTGTGAAATTTATAAAATTCATTATTTTGAGAAATTATGAGGTTAATTTCACCTAATGCACATCTAATGTGTATCATATCAGAGCTCCAAATTAATGGTAACCTGGGGCTACCAGGAAATAATACAGGCTACCATTTGTCCTTCCACTTATAGCCTGGCCCTCACAGGCTACTTAATGATTAGGCATTTTTTCTTTATTTCTTTTATTATTCAATCCACTGATGAGCGAAACAGCTCTTACATTTTCCACAGATCTTGTGTTTGTATGGTTAAAATTCATCACTGGTCAGATAGACATACATACAACAAAGCTGCAATATATATGTTTACATGTGATTGATTTCCAGTGTCCAATCTTATTATTTTGCTTATTTTTTCGAGTTATTTACAAGTAGCGGTTAGTTTTATTGAAGGCAAAACTTGTATGTTTGGAAAAAAGAATGATTCTGATGTGCAAATGGAATTCGGGGCACACAACGTTGCCTTCACTGGTACCAATGTACAATGAATATCCTTCCGTATGTCTTGCAATGGTAACAGGCAACTGCAGAAAAATTATGTTTTTACTTTTTTTTTTTTTTAACAGCATCAAAAGAACAAATTTACTGCTTTTATAGTGCCCAGCTTCCAGCTTTCACCATCGACATGTTAAAACCTGGATGTAAGAGTATGGAGGAAGTGATGGTCTGGGAGATCTCCATGCTGCTATTGGTCCATATGACTAATCTCTTTAGCTAATTATTCAAAAAAAGTTATGTGACGATCAGACTGCATCATCATCAGCCAATAGAAACCCTCTGAACAACATTTCTAACCTTTGAGACAGCAATGTTTGGCATAAATTTACCCCTTTGCAGTCACATTTACGCAATGAGAAAGCATTTTACTAATGTAGATGAAGCTCTGAACTTTCAATGATGCTAAACGTGGTGTTTACCAGAAATGATCCAGACCTATGGAGGGCAGAAATGACTGCAATTTTACCACTGTTTTTACATTGTTTTGCCAATTTTCAAATGTGAAAGTGCAAAAAAAAATATGGTGTAAAATACATTTGCCCTCAGACTCAGTTTAATTAAAGGAGGGCACTCATTACGTTGTATTTTAAGTGTTTTGGGAACTTCATGTCAGGCACTTACCACATGTAAAATGGTTTAGTTATATTTTATTCCATATTTCTAAAATCTGCATTTTAATGTTGCTGAAATCAGCTTTACCTGTCAAATTACCGGAAGCGGCAAACCTATGGAAGATCAAAGGCCCAATCGCGGATCACGGGAGTGCTACTTCTGCACCTAGTTTTTTTTTACTTGATGAGAATAAACTCCTAGTTTCAAATTGAAGTGGTCGGAAATGTAACGAAAACTAATAATATATGTCAATGTATATGCAGCAGTTGTTTAAAACTGTTTTTAATAACTCGTTTTAGCGAGAAAAAAAGCAACGTTTACGAGTCACGATATGTGACGTCTTTCCTCGCGCAATCTTGGACATATTTATAGCCAAATTTGGAAACAGCGGTATTCTGCAGCCTTCTACACCTCCGTGCGGTAGAGAGTTCCAAGTTTTTCATTGACTGCGAACAGACGAAAATGCCAAGGTGTGTTTCGTGCGGTGGCACAGCCACCGAATATCCAGAAAGATATATTTTCATTCTTGGCCAAAAGACACATCATTAGCAGATAAATGGAATGCTATTATGAAAATTCCAGAAGAAGTATTGGCAGCATACAAAAGCACGAAGTTGTGTTCAGCGCACTTCAAGCTGCGTGACGCATTCCGATCGTTTGATAACTCCCGGAGCTCATATTATCGCTCACGTTACACGGTCACGATTTACGACCGATTATCATGAACGGAGTAACTACATTGATAAATAATAATTGATTTGATTGAAACACATAACATATGCATATTCTTTATGTCGATAACGACCTCGGAAACAATTTTCATAATTTGAAGTGGCTTTGTGTTGAACAATGATCATGGTGCGCTTGGCTTCGTTATCAACCGATGGCTATGATTGGCCAGTTGTATAGTCGCTTCTAATTGGTCCAACATCTCGACTGGCTTCGCGTAATGGTGAACTGCTGGTAATGTGGGGATTTTAATATTTGGCAATAAACATCGTAAATTTGTGAAAATTGATAAAATAAACATCAGATATGAAATCCTGATGAAAAATCCTTTCCAATGATGTATCATACAACGTAAGGAGTGCCTTCCTTTAAATTTATTATTTTTATGTCGCAGTAAGTCACCAACTTTAAAATACCGCAACATTTTGTCAGTCACAAAAATAAGCCCAAGTTTAACGCTCTGTCTTTAGTTGAGGCATTATGTTGTCCTGGGAATGCCAATTGTTACAAAAATTGCGTATGTAGAAAACTACTTTGGCAGAGACAATAAATATCAACAAAAATTAATGTGACTCATAAGGAAAGAGTTATAAAGTCTGTCACTGCCAAGGAGAATGAAAAAGAGAATGGAACAAATATAAAAGACTTGTCAATGCTGGTTGATCTGATTAAAAAGAACATAAACATACCAATTTCAATGTTGACTTAGAACTGCAAAATGTGCATGTCAATTTTGAAATAATGTCCTTAAAAATAGTAAGGTTTAACACACCCAGAAAGAATTTTTTAACATTGTAAATTTTTCAATTTTTGTTTAATTTTTTCCTCCCAACTTTGAAATTTTGCTTGAACAAAAAATTGAATAGACCAGTTTTATTTTATATTTTTATTTATTTATTTATTTTTTTACCGTTGCACCCATAAGCAGCCAAAATCTGTTACCAAGTAATGAAAAATATATGGCCTAATGAAACCCCAGAAATATACAAGAATATATGGAGATAGATCCAGTAAATTAAAGCTCCCGAATATGCCAAATAACACCATTTTACTCTTCACATTTCAAAGTCTTGTAAGGATGCCTCTGGACCCCCTTAGTCATGGCCTCACTTTGATCTGCAAGGGGCTGTCGAAAGCCTGGCAGGGCCACCACACAAAAGATCTGGCAGCTCTGCAGGACTACTTCCAATAAAAGTTAATTTCAGACCCTGCATATGTGGAAGTTGAATATTACGTAATCTGGGTGACCTTGATCGACTTTCTCGAGAACACAGGGAATACGAGTCCATGCGAGAAGTACCGGTCTGAGGGTTTCTACAGATAAAAAATTCTCTGGACCAATAGAAAATGCTAGCAAGTTACATGTTAAAGTATTGGGACTTTTGAAATTTGAGCAAAATGACAAATAAGAGAAAAAACTTTCACTCATACTGGATTACATTTCAGGAAATGATATTCTTGTGATGGCCATTACACCTGAATTTGTGGACACACATTCATTTACCAGTATAAGAATATCATACAGACAAAAGTCTATGAGCTTTGAATATGGTGGCGCCAATGGTGGTAATTGTTGGAATCAACATTGTAGGTATCAAAGACACATTAAATCCATTATTGTGCTAATAAATTGAAATGGAACTGCAAAATTTACACCAAAGTTGCATTAGGCCAATGGTAAAATTTTTCATATGTTGTTGACCTTGACCAGTTATTCAGTCTCATTAATCACAAAAGAAAAAGACACTAAATCCAATATACTGATAACAAATAAGACAAATAATGCCAAATATACCAGAAATGTGTACATTGTACCATGTGGATGTTTCATATTGTTCGCAGTTTTCTTGACTGTTTGTCCCAAATGATAAGTTGGATCCTCTTCAGACTTATTTGGAATGTAGGTGGAAGTGATCTGCACCAAATTGGTTCACTTTATGGTGATGCTGTCATTCTCTGATTTTTAACAAATGATCAAAATTCAGAAAAATTGGTAAGTGAACATGCTCATATTAGCAACAGCAATGATGATTTTAAACAAAGGTGACCATGATATCATTGTGAAGTTCACAGGACTGCCACAGTCCTCTTGTTTATTGAATTACCATCATTAGGAAAAAATCTGTGAGAGTACATGAACACACGTTACGATGTGGAGGAAGCAAATCTGACATTGGCTTACCTTGGTAATGGTTGATCCTAGGCCCATGTTACTACTAAAGGCAGATAGGGGAGTTTTCTTTTGGTGGTGGTGTTAATTTGACATTGACAGGTCAAGCTAACATATTGCACCATGTGTCCGTAATGGTGGATCCTAGGGTCATGGTTACTATTAAACACTGAAAGTACCTGTGGGTTTTCTTTTGTTTAAGCCCCCCTTCCCCCCATTGAAGAAGGCAGCGCATATAGCTTTGCTCATGTCGGTCGATTGAGAGACTGGAATCAGTATCATGACTCAAGAATTTTTTTAAATAGAACTTTGATAGTGGCCAGGTATGTATTCCTATATAAGGGCTAGGTGAAGTATGAAGGTTGTTGACCTTGACCCTATTTCCAAGGTCACAGAGGTACTATGGTAAGTTTTGGTTTCCGCGCAATAACTAGAAAAGTTGTGCTATAACCTGCATATCGATAGGATTATAGTTCTTGTCTAGGGCTAGGTCAGGCTTGATGATTGGTGACCTTGACCTAAATTCAAAGGTCAGAAGGGCACTTATGTGAACTTGGTTTCTGCATCGTAACTCATAATTTCAGTTAGGACTTCAATATTGCACACGGTAACAGTTATTAATTAGGGCTTGATCATCCTAGAAGATGGATACCGGTAACCTTGACCAACATTGCCAAAGATGATTTTACTTTAAAATTCACAGAACTACTTAAGTTTGTGCATGCAAGGTCAGCTGGGCACATGGCTGTCACAGTGAGTTTTTGTGTTCCTATTTATCAGAATTAAGATAATACTAGACGCATTTGGGTCTTACGGTGTTGCACAGGCTTCCCAGCAAAACCTTTAAAAACCTGTATGTCAAGTTATGAGCCAACATTGTTTTTCAATAGCCTATATAACCTATGAAAACATGGAAACCTATATTTTCAATCTGTCACTATCTTGATTTTTTTTTTCAGGGAGTTATATACAATTTTTAAACACTGCTAGAGCCAAAAATTTGTCATGAAAAAAAAAAACAGTGTTCACCTTATTCTCTTAAATTTTTACAAGCCTGTCTTGTGGGCACCTTGCTGTATACAGGACAGGTAATAAATAAGTAAGTCATCTTGGATCAATTAATCCTCTTCGACAAATTTCCTGTTGCTTTCTATCCGTATATATTATTATGGCTGAGCTCCTGCCTTTTATAACACTGTATTTGTAGTACAGTGCGAAGCTCTGTTATATACCTCTGACCTGGTAGATTTATATTACTATTTTCAGGTCTAGCTGGTGCTCCAATGCCAGTGCCACAATTTTCATATTGCATATTATCTGCTAATACAAGGGGCGGTCAAAAAGTTTTGAGCCTAAGATAGATGGAGTAGTGCTAGGATCACGGAACTTGGCATGGGCTTTAAAATATTTTTTATATGTGTGACACAAAACATTTCACAATTTGCTTTCTTTTAAAATTTTTTTATACAGGATCAATTGTACAACTCCACACACAGTCAAGGATGGAAAAGAACTACTAGCTTCCCTTCTCTTATGAGAGCATATATGAAAGCTTTCACACTTAGGGATTATATGATGCCACTATTGATTTCCTATATCCATCTGTTATTGCTGTGATTTAGTTGAGCAGGAGTGCCTTTTTTTTTTTTTTTTTTCCATGCTGCCAGCTCTGTTGGAGACACATTTTCATAGACTCAGAGTACTTAAGGTGGTACCTATGCTTTCAAGTACATTAAAAACTAAGTACATGTAACAATGGAATGTTTACATATTTTATTGTTTCAATGTGTTTGTGAACGCGAAGGTAATGATTAGATAAATTTTTTGGACATTGAATAAAAAAACTAGTCCTTTCTTCAAATTTCATGTATGTGGCATTCATTCAGATACACTGAGTAAGTTAGTACACACTGTGAGAAATGTTGAATACAAAAAGGAACATTTTTGTACCCATCAAAACTGCATGAGGGACTGCTTGCATATGTACTTAGAATTGCAGTTATTCTGGGTTATTCTGTCTCAGAGGTTGCAGGGTTAACATAATTTCCTCACTTACCAATGTTAATGAAATAACAATGATTCACAAAGCAGGTACTTCAAATAGGCATAACTTTAACCGTTATATGCCCATGGGCATGGTGAGTCAAATCTCGGGCCATGAGGGGTTTGCTCCCCCCCCCCCCCCACCATGGGGTTGAAACCTCAGCCTTTGAGTTGTTGAGATAAACTGACCTCCCACTACTTTTGAGGTAAGAAATCCACTGTATTCCTGCCACATCATGCTAATTATTGCAACCTAAAAACCTATAAAAGCCTTTATTTTGGTACACGGGACGCTTTCAAAAACCTATATTTTTATTATAAAGGCCTATAAAAAATGTATATTCAGGAAGAGTGGGGCTGGGAGGCCTGTGTTACATCTGCCATCACTTGTGTATGTTTAGTCTCAGTAATGTGCTAAAAAAAGTTCCTGTGTTCCTTTTTACGGGCGAGACAATTTTCCAGGACACTGGTGTACCAGGAAAAATTGAGCCATGAAATGCGCCTCGTATCGTGAGACCCAATTTTGGTATGTCACTGTATCAGAAAAGGTGGACTTTTCACCCACCAAACAAGCTAAAAAAATTCCTATCTTCTTTTGTTTCTGGTCAGACTCTTTATTATTTTTGTCATATTGTTTGATTAAATATCCATGCTTTTGAGCATTTTTATGTGTTATCTGAGGCTCTCATTGAGCCATATTTTCACACGGTAAAGGTAATGATGTATCGCCACATTTTTTGATATGAAGGGTTTTAGCTAGGGTTCAATTTTTGCGGGTCCCAGGGACCCGCTCCCAATAATTTTGGGGGTCCTTGACATGAAAATGGGAGTCCCATAAAATATTTTGATCACTTCCCTGTTGATAAATTAAGATTTTAAAAGCCTGAAGTGTTTGCGATTGATCAAAAAGACAGATGGTGAAAAATCACTGTTTACAATGATGCACAGACCTACACCCACGACAGTACATGTGTTAAAAATGCAGTCATTGTAGGCCGTCATGCATTTTTTTTAACTTTCTTACTGCTTTCGCCCACAAGTGTAGAAATTCTGGAGAATTTCTTCAACATTTTCTGCTTGTGTGTAGCTTAATTTAACTGCTTAATCGGTAGCAGCACGCCTGATGTTCTACACCTTGTCTCACAGAAGTGACACAGCCATGATGGCAGCTACATGAGATGTAGGCCTACATATGAACAGTCAGTTCTAGTATTTTGATTGGCTGTTTAACCAGCTAGGCACATGCAAGTACGCGACCCATATCACTCTCGTTTAACCAGGCTGTTCTGACAAGCACAGTGGTTGCCTAGCACAAGGGAATTCCCACAAAATGTCTAATTATAGGCCTATCATAAGTAAACCTTCATGAAACATGGTGACTTATCGGAGTCGAAATGAGATGGTCACCACAAATTGTGACTGCTAATTTAAGCAATAATCTGTGCGTCCCCTGGAATGCAATTGCTAAATTCTAGTGGGTCCAATGTCCCATTTTTTGCAGACGGGATGCAATATAAATCTGCATACCGTATATCTTCAAATATAAGTCGAATTTTTAGCCCTAAATTTTAAGGGTCAAATAAGTACTTCGACCTATGAACGAGTCAACAATCTTGGTAATTGAGATCGGAGTTTGCCGGTCATCTGCCCATTGACTAATGCCGTCAACTCGATTCCAACTTCACAAAGGATCATGAACAATAGAGTATATCGCACCCTCCCCCATCTGTATCTGACCCCTGTCAGGGTTTAGGTGATTTGAACCTGGTCATTTGTTTCTTTATTTCTATTTTTCTGATAAGCTTGCCCTTTGAAAATGCTCCCGACTTATATGCTAGCCAAACACAAAACCTTGATTTTTTGCTGAGATTTTAGGGGTCCCGACTTATACGCAAATCGCCCTATATTCGAAGATATACGGTATAAGACATTTGTTCCCAGGGTTTTCTTAGACTATTAAAAATATATTGTATTGTAACCTCAGTATTGAGATACGTATTGTATCATGACCTTGGTCCATGGTCCCACCCCAAAATCCTTTTCAGTCTTAAATAAATTTTGAAAAGAAGTTTTTGCCGAGGCAGTGACCTAAAGGCCCAGTTCAATCGTATTTTCTTACTGTCTTTCATGCAAATTGCTTAGGAGAGACATGCTCCCTGTTTCAAAGCTGCAGTCTACCTCTTCTTTAACCCTTTCCCCCTTGAATTAAGACTGAGTCAACAGCTGTCCTTTGCTTGGGTTGGGCACTAAGTGCCCAACCCATGCCAAGGAAAGCTGTTGACCTGGGGCATATGATCTTGATAAGTCTCATGTACATTTCTCAGTCAAATTATTTTTCATAACTGTTGAAATTAGTTGAAAACACTGAAGCAAATGACATTTGACCACCAGCCGGTTTTGGCCGGTTTGAGGGGGAAAGGGTTTAATATTATCCCATGCAAAAGCCTTTTGCATATGATCATGTACGGTATCAATAGGCAGGAGAAGCTTGCTTGAGCTGGAGTAATAAGTTTCCAGTACTGGTGAATGAATAATGAATACATTGCCTCACACAGAATTGCATGTTTGCAGGTATTTGTCGGTCACTCATCCAAGTAGACAGCGCCAGGCTCTGTATCCATGATGTCAATTTATAATGAGATAGTCCCCAGCTTTGTCTATGGGAGTCTTGCTACATGTGCATGGAATTACATTGATCAGATAATGTTGTGCAAGAAGTGAGAGGAGGAGAATGAGAATCAATTACATGTTCCTTTTGCTGAGAAATTATGAGAGTACATTTAGCCTGGATTAGGTTAGAAAGATACTCATTAACCTATTCGGGTCAGAATTAGACTGAGTCAATAGCTTTCCTCAGTGTAGAATGCACCAAACCTATCCTGCAGAAAGATATTGACCTGGGACGTGCCAACTTGGTAGGTCTTGTCTACAGTTATCACCAAAAAATTTTTAATATGAATTTTAAGTAAAAAAAATAATAAATCCAGACTAATTACATGTGGGTACATTTAGGCAATATGAACTGGAAAGGGTTAAAGTGATTTAGGTAATTTTAAAGTTTGTTTTTGAGATGCTGCTGCTGGTTTGTTGCCATCATGGAGGGTGGGTAAAAGCAAGACACTTGTTTGAATAAACTTTTGTTTGGAGGTTACAGCAGGGAAGAATGAAGTTTTGGTACTGGTATATCCGTTCATAGGAAGTTAAGTTAATGAGGTGACTGGAAAAGATTTAGCCTTCTTGGTTAAAAAAAATTCTCTGATAGACATGGCAGCAGGCCCACAGTCTATTGGCTGCATCTTTTTTTAGACCTGTTGTTTCACATACAATTAAGGGGTCAGCCAAAATTATCAACATTTTCAAAAGTGTACACAGATTACTCTTTTTTGTAACCCCCTCCCTGCCCCCCCCCCCCAAAAAGTATACGTGTAAAAATTCTGATTTTTGGCTGAATGTTGATCAATATTTTCAAACTAAGCTAACAACATATATTAATGTTGACCCCCCCTCCCCCCCCCCCACGTACTTTACTAATGTGAAAATGTTGAAAAAAATGGATGACCTCTAAGGCACCCATGTGTTAAAGCATTAAGAGTAGTGACAGTTGATGTTAAAGATCAGTTGCATTTAATGTATATAATATTTAGATGAAAGTACACATACATACTACATCAATATTACACATACTCAGTGTTATATATGATATACCTGTACTGTAGTAAAAATGTATGTACAACTACCAGACTATTACCACTGTGAAAAATGACAGACTGACACAAGGCTTGTCCCTGGCTGATGAAGTGGTGTGTAGGCTTCCACACTTCCTGTACTTTCTTACATGAAGTGCTTGGCATATGCCAAGGTTTCCTGCTGGTCTCTTGTCAGGTATGAAAGGTTCATTATATCTTTGCTTGTTCCATGTGATAGAATGCTATGTGAATGCATCTTTACCAACTCTTGCTAGCTTTAACTTCCTGAAAGTGCTTGGATGTTAAATGTCTGGTGCTGCTCTAGGTCAGCTCTGGCTTGACAGATCACTAACACAACATGCTACAGTTAACCCTGGCTTGAGAGACCATTCATGCAACGTATCAGTTTACCCTGGCCTGACAGACCATTCATGCAACATATCACAGTTTCCCCTCGCATGACAGACCTATCATGTAACATATTACAGTTTACCCGGGCATGACAGACCTATCATGTAACATATTAGTTTCCCCTGGCATGACAGACCATTCATGTAACGTATCACGGTTTACCCTGGCATGACAGACCATTCATGTAACATATCACGGTTTACCCTGGCATGACAGACCTATCATGTAACATATCACAGTTTACCCTGGCATGACAGACCTATCATGTAACATATCAGTTTACCCTGGCTTGACAGACCATTTATGTAACATATCACAGTTGACCAGGGGTAGAAATTAACTGATTTTAACCAGTAGCAAGGGTTTGCTACCACATTTAATTTTTGGTAGCAAATCTGAGAATTGAGCAGCAAATCATGCGGGTTTAGCAAGCACCCACATGGCACAAAGCCCACCTAGGGGTGTGTGGGAGCATGCCCTCCCCCCTGAAAATTTTTAAGTCAAGCAGGCAAATTGGTGCATTCTGAGGCACTTCTTGACAGAAACTACAGAGCGAATTCTATGATTTTGACCAGAAAAAATTTGGGTAGCAAGGGTTTGCTACCACACAACAAATATAGGTAGCAGATCATAATAGTTGGTAGCAAATGCTACTAATGCTACCGCTAATTTCGACCCTTGGTTGACCCTGGCTTGACAGACCATTTATGCAATGTATCAGTTTACCCTGGCATGACAGACCATTCATATAACATATCACAGTTTACCCTGGCTTGACCGACCATTCAAGTAACATGAACACTTTACCTTGTTTCAGAGACTGTTTCTTTCAACATGATACAGTAAACCATGGTTTGTAAAGCCATTCATGTAACATGCCACAGTTTACCCCTGATCGAGGTACTGTGCATTTAACATACTACGGTTAACTTTTCCATGAGGAACCATGCCACACTAATCTGTGGCCTAACAGACCACTTATTATTCAAAGATGATACAGAAACCCTGGCTTGATAGACCACAGTGTACACATAATGCACATGTACCATATCTACTGTCAACATTTTTTGTAGTGGTCAGTATTGTTTGATAGAGTATAAAGACAATTATGTGAGGTTTTAGAAATTTAGTAGAAAATAAAAAAAAATAATGTATTTTCCTTGGGGCTAAATGTCTAAAATAAGACAAATAAAATCTCAGTTTAAAAAAGCCCGAAAAAGAAAGGAAAGAAGTTGGTGACTCATGCTGACTGTGGGAGAATTGATAAGACTTTTCACTAAAAAAAAAAGGAAGAAAGAAGAATAAAAAAACAGGGTAAGCCCACAGATGGTCAGGCAAAACAGTTCTCCATCACACTTTGCACAACTTGCCAAAGAAAATGGTGTGTGTGTGTGGGGGGGGGGGAGAGGACCCTGAGACATCGTCTGTCAGGGATTATTTTTTCTTTCCAGGTGCTGGTCAGACCTGTTTGACTGTTTTATATTTACACCAGCATCTGTTTACATCAGAGGAAGACATGCTACTGTTGTGTCTACAATGGCAGTGGCCGACAGTGACAGGTGTCTGTGATTGTTACATGTACATATGCACCAAAGACCTACTACACCTGGCTCCAGCCCCAGACCCTTACACGCCAGCACTTAACACACAATTCCAATGCTGATTTGCATCCAGATTGCCCACAAACAGGCACGTGTATGTGAATATACTGGGCTTGGCTGGTTCTTGATCCTATGAGCCTGGTGTATAGGCAGTTGCTTGTTGGTCCCTGCTCCTGTCCTTCTGAATTAATACGTACATTGAGAAAAATGGATACATATGGTTGTCTTTATCAAAAATACAAATGGATATAGCTGCTACATTTGTCAGTGGCCATTCTACAGCAATAGAGGCAACAAGGTATGTCATTAAATTATTATTTTATGATTGCATGTTAAGATAGGTCATAGATATAATTATTTTACGACTGAACCGTAAGGTAGTACAATTACATATATGGCTCCAGGTTAGAGGAATGATGTTTCGCACACGCAGCTTGATTATAGTGTAGGCAGCACAGAACACCAGTACTTAACACATATATTCATGGGTCATAGATATAGTTTTTTAAATTTGTGTGGAAAATGTTGGAATGTGGCTTTGTCATGGGGTATAAAGTATAAAGATGGTGCATTAATTTGTATGTCAATGTGCAGTAAGCTTTATTTACAGTCAATTTGCGCCAAAATGAACTAGACCTACATATTGCATAGATGTACACAGAGCTATGAAGTGATTATTTTGATACATTGTAACTCAGTATATATATATATATATATATATATATATACATTTGTATATATATATATATATATATATATATATATATATATATATATATATATATATATATATATATATATATATATATATATATATATATATATATATATATATATACATTTGGATTTGGTGCAGTTGGTATGTGTGTTTCCCATTTTAGGCAAGGTGATTTATGTTGAAGGTTTCTGGTTCCGAGACCCGGCCGTTCTGTGGTCACAAAACAAAAAATATTTTTGGTGCTCCTTTGATGCTGGTGGACTTACATATTTACAGTCCCCGATCTGGGACAGCTCCGAATACAGTACTTGTGCTAGATTAATTACAGTGAACTGGGCTGTAATGATCATGGCATTCACGCATACCAGCCTCCATTGAACCTTTCTTTTTAAGAAAGGGGATTGATGCAGTTAGTATGTTGGTTTCCCATTTTGGGCTAGGTGATTGGTGCTGAAGTTTGCTGGTTCAAGACCCAGCCGTTCCGTGTTCACAAAACATTATATATATATATATATATATATATATATATATATATATATATATATATATATATATATATAGTAAAGTATGAGGCTTTTACTATCTTGTGACTGCTCAAACTGAGAGATGGCTTCATCAAATTGCACTACAGAGGAGCAAAAGCTGAGGACACAAAAAAGGCTAAGAGATAAGCAACAAAGTTTTTGCTTTACTCATTGCTTCAGGGTGGCAACTACACTATCCATATGTTGAGACACCATTGAGGGTTTGTTTTAATGAAATAATGCTCAATTGGATTCTGTTTGTAGATTGGTTATAGTGTCTTATATATGTTGGTATGATGACTAAACATAAACTTTTTGATGGAGAACTACAACTGTTTCAGCAATGTATGATACTGTATTCATCCCAGTTGTAGCACACTCCCTAATAGAAGCACACCATCTACTTTTAATCTTGGGGGGCTTATCAGTATTTTTCAACATTCTAAAAAAACTGCTTCCCATGAAAGAAGAGGGTTCATTGTTATTTTTACGCTATATGGATTCTATGATAAGTGTAATTGCTTGTGGTATTGTAACTTAAGACATTGTTATTACAAAACTTAGCGAAAACCATGTCTGCTCCAGGAAATAGCCAAAATGTTCCCCAAAACACATTTTTACCAAAAACGTGTGTTTATGTGACAACTTTGAATGTGGATTTCCATCTTTAGTGCATACAGATTCTGCAAAGCCTTGTGGTTTATTAAATATGTAGGTTTGTTATATAGGAATGCATATTTCTGTGATATTTGGCCCAGAAGTGAAGTCAGTTTGCCAGGTTGGATGACATTACCTGAATGACAAGCCATATAGCAAGAGATATAAAATGAGATCATTGCATTGCCGGTTATTCATGTAATGTGCAGGCTTGTTCTGTCTAATATGACGAAGAGGTGGCATCTTGTTGGGTAAGCTCTGCCTTGTTTCTGGTCCTCACATAATAATATATAAACAAGTGTCCCTGCAAATGTCTACTTCTTCTCTCTGATTCTAAATTATTTGCATACTTGTCCAAGGCCTGGCAAGAAATAATGGTGGAGAGTACATGTTCAGGGAAAATTGTTATGCAAGTACTTAACTGAGAAAGGTCATGTATAACTTGCTGAGAATAGTAATTTTACTTAACCCATTCCTGGTCAGAGTAATACTGAATCAACAGCTTTCCTTGGCATAGGTTGGGCACATTGCACCCAACTCACACCAACAAAAGCTATTGACCTAGAGCATGCCATCCTAAATGGTCTTACATATACATGTATATCAGCAAAAATGTTTTCTGGTAATTTGAAGTTTCAGTAAAAATGTTAAGGCAGACAATTTACAAATGGGTGCTTTCTGTCGGTGGAGCTGGAAAGGGTTAAAAAGTTGTTCTGTTACTGTCAGAGATACCCAGCAAGTTGTCATTTACATAAACATGAGCCATATATTTACTAAGTACTGTATTTGACCCTTTTCCCCTTGAATTAAAAGTAAATCAACAACTTTCCTTGCTCGGATTGGACACCTAACACCCAAACCATGCCAAGGAAAGTTGTTGACCTGGTTCATGTTATCTTGATTGGTCCCATGTATATTTCTCATTCAAGTTGGTTTTCATTACTGCTGTAGTCATAAAGTTAATATAATATTATGTGAATATAAAAAAAAAGAAAAAAAAATGTTTTCACTGATACTCCGATCGTTAGTGACAGGAAAAGAAAAGTAAAAAATTTTGAAAGTGACCTGGGCAGGAATACACCCACCCGTTCCACTTTGAATTAAGACTGAATTAGCAGTGTTTCCTTAACAAAAGCTGGGCATTCAGTATTTAACCCAGTCAAAGAAAGCTGTTGACTTGGCCTGCTATTTTGATAAATTTCATCTACAATTCTCATTCAACTTGTTTACCATGTTGAAATAGTGAGAAAAAATTCAAGCAGGTGACATTTGACCATGTTTTTACGGCCATTTTAAGGGGAAAGAGTCATGGTTTCCACAGAAGATTTTTTTTTTTTTTTTTTTTTTTTTTTTTTTTTTTTTTTTCAGAGTAGGAAGTTTTTGTGTAAGGCACCAGGTCTGGTAGTCCTCACCCTGCAAATTTGGAAATTGAGGTCACCTGATGTGCATTTTAGCACATTTTGAGCTAAATATAGGCTTGATAATCACATCTTTTTTTATTTTTTTTTTTTGAGAGTAGGAAATCCTGCCCTCATTTTTTTTAGGGTAAGATTTTTTTACCCTAATGACCTAGCAGAAACCCTGGGTTGTTTGTTTGTATGGCTGTATGACCTGGAAACAGGTCAAGGTTTTAGGCCTGATTTGTATCATTGATTAGAACTGAGGCCACTGCTTTCAAAGAACATGTAGTATTATATCAAAATACCAGATGTTTTTCAATCCTAAAACCAAACCTGTCCATGATATGCTTTGGCTTTCGATGTGGTTTCTGAGATGTAATGGTGTCAGAACTATGTGGATAGTATAAACAATCTCATACAAAGGTCTATATTAACTCTTTGTAATGTTGCATGTATACGTGGGTCTTTAAGTATCTACTAAATAACAAAATACTGCAAAAACCTGCATGCTACATGCAATACCTACATGCTACCACTGTGGCTTTACGATTTATTACATGCATGTACATGCACAGAGTTTATGAAGTAAAGGCTTGGGCTTGCCCCTTCTCCATTTGCGATCTATCGTGCCCAGTTTTCTATCTTATACAGACAATCTTCAGCACATCACAACAACCAGACTGCTGGTGTCATTAGCTAATTGGCCAAATGCTAAATTTTCATTCATTTTGCTAAAGAATCTTGGAAATGGCTCACCTACTTTAACAGGAATTGTATAAGATTTGTGTCAAATTCTACAGTGGTTACTGTTTTATTTCCTGATTTGGCTTCAAATTTTGAAGGCCTAGATCTGTCCCTGAGCAACAAGGGAAAAGTCAGGGGTTATAGGGGTCACCAGAATACCGGATGTTCTGCAGTTGCCATGGTAACAGTTATATTCTCATTCTGATGGAGGTATATTATGTTTTGGGTATATTTTTGCTTGTGTCGAAATGGTGTTGATTAGTTAATAGAAAACAATGCTAGTATAAACAGATCAAAATGAAACCGTGCCACCGTTCATCAATCTGCATTGCAAAAACACAACATCACCATGCTGGGCTAGTGCTAAGCATTAGCCAGTTACCCATTGGCTAACAAATGTTAATAGTTTTTGTCATCAATTAGCCAAAGATGATAAAGGATGTTGCACATATAAATTAAGATTGTACACATATAAAATGTGGCTACAAGTTCACAATTTATTAGAAAATTATCAGATAAATGAATCAAACAACAAAGAAAATGAACTTTAGTCATTGAAAACTTGTGTGTCATTATAATGAATATGTTGTATAACTGAGTGTCATTATAATGAGGTTTCACTGTACCTCAATCTGGTTGTTTGTGGCAAATAAAATATTCTTGATTTTTTTTTTTTAGCAAAAAATGGCTCATACAATAAAATTCTTAGAGCTAGCCCCAAGTAGTACATGCACAATTTAATTTGGCTAAGTCTCGGTCTGGCTAATAAGTTTTCAACTAAGTTAGCCAGACTGGCTAAAACGATAAATTTTCTAGCGCCAGCCCAGCCATGCAATTGTGAACCATAATGGCTAGTATCACTTAAAACACCTTAAGAAACTTTAGAGGGCCTCGATACTATACTAGAAGGATTAACCGTTTCTTCCTTGTATTAAGACTAAATAGTTAACAGCATTTCATCCTATAGTGCCCTACCTACACCAAGGAAAGCTGTTGACCTGGGCCATGTTATCTTTGATACGTGTCTTCCATAATTCTCGTTCCGGTTGTTTTTCGTAACTGGATGTGTTACACGGAATTGTTCAGTACAAATAGGCTTACCCTTCTTGTTCTGAAGCGTCTTAAAATTGTCGTCATAAGACCCTGGCCCATGCTGAAGGCACAGTGGCTGGGGTTGGATGACAATGCTTAACGTGAATTTTAGCATTTCAAATTCAACAATCAATGTGTTGTATATAAAAACTTATACTTCAGTTTACCAAGAATTATTGCCTTGTGAAATATCTTGTGTGGCAGTTAAAATGAAAGATTGGTTCGTGTGTGCAAGTATGAGAAGCATTCGATCATTGGACTTGACAGTTTATAGAAACAATGAGTGATGGACCCGTTTATTGCATGAGACTGACAGAACAGTTGTGAGCAGCCAAACATGACTGAAAATCGATGATTCACTCCAAGCATATTTTTAGCATTGAACTATGGCTCACATCTGGAATCACAACACATGGAGGACATCCAATTTTGCTTCCAGAGGTGGAAGGAGGGAGACATTGTCATAATGATTAGATAATACATGTACATGGACCATCTTGTTCCAGAAGTACTGTCACAAGGATCATTAACCCTTTCCCCCTCAAACCGGCCAAAACCAGCTGGTGGTCAAATGTCGTCTGCTTCAGTGTTTTCCACTAATTTCAACAGCTATGAAAAACAGTTTGACTGAGAAATGTACATGAGACTGATCAAGATCACATGCCCCAGGTCAACAGCTTTCCTTGGCATGGGTTGGGCACTTAGTGCCCAACCCATGCCAAGGAAAGCTGTTGACTCAGTCTTACTTCAAGGGGGGAAGGGTTAAAGTTTTGTTCTGTTTTTGTTCTCATAGCTTAAAAAATGGAATACATGTACATGCATTTACAGTTGAGTATACATCAGTGGAGTTGGCAAGGTTAAATGGCTGGTCAGTATGAGGCAGCCAAGCATACCTGCTGTAGTCCATACTTCCCATCTTTTCAATATCTCATGCATTATAACTGACAGATAATTACAGCCATTCTCATGTGCAGCAATTATACAGTGGATCGATGTGATATCTATTCAATTAGCTGTGGAGGAAATGTTATAAGCAAAATATGCTCAGATTATATAATATGTACATTTGCTAGGGTATGAAGTGGGTTTAATTTTCATGTCATGTAATTAGATATGGAGAAGTACTATAACAAGAAAGGACCGTAGCAGGCCTATTATAATTTCCATTATGGAAAAACAGGTTCACGTTTATAATAATAATGCTGGTCCAAGAGTGTCAAAACAGGTGATCTTGTTTAGCAGTGCTGTAGTGACTATTAGATGTGGTATTGTAAAGACAGGTGGTCTTACAAGACAAGTGCCCAATGTATATGGTGTAGACTTTAAAGTTGTCTATTTATACTGGATCACATGATAGTATATAAATCTGGAGTCCCAACTGACCCAGCACAGGACACCAGTAAATGTGATCAAACAATCCACTCCATGGGACAGGCCTGAATATGGTGAAGATGTACTAAAATTGCATTGATTTCACTCTGAAAATTTAATTTTATGAGTGCATTTATTCTGTTATGGTGGTTGTGTAACAGTGGTCTCTGCAGTATTTAAAGTGGGCAACAGCACTTCTAACCCAAATTAGAGTGCCAAAATGCTCATGCAGAAATTAAGCTGTAGCATTTCAACATGAATGAAATGGAAATCTATAATAGAAGATTTAGTCCTACCAAATTAAAACCAATCTAATTTTCAAGTGTAATATAATATATGTTGTTGTTAAGACAATAACTATTAAAATGATATGCAATATTTAGGTGTAAACACCTTTAATTAAAAGAAGCAGGGCTCAAAATAGAATGGAAGGGAGCAGGACAAAAGGGGAAGGTAAATTTCCCCTATTTTTCAAGCTAAAGAAAACATTGCATGAAACAGGTTTCACTGTCCATGTAAATTTAATGCTAATCGAATCTTGTGGCACGTGCATTACTACATCGTACATGTTGCCATTTCCATTTCCCCCAGACTACTGTCCAAATTTGATGATGCCTAAGCAGATAGAGCCAAAGTACCTGAGCCAGTATTTTGCTGACAGTGCCTCAGGTGATTTTTGTACTTAAGTTCATGTGGATGGATATGGTTTTTCTTTTGTTGTATTTACTTGCTAGAATACAAGATAAAACCATAAATTTTGTGTACAAAGTTTTTTGTTTTTTGGGTGAAAGTAATGGTTGGACATTAAGACTAGCCTATTGTCCAGGACAAGTGAAAATTCTGTGTATTATCCATATGGGAAATAGGCCCATCATTTGTCCCAAATTATGATGAAAGTTATTGTGAAAAGTTATAAAAACCCTACATGTGAAGTTCGCTTTTATCAGACTTGTATTTAATTCTAGAGCTGACTCCTCTTGTGTTGTAAAATTTGAGTTTGAAACTTGGTACTAGGTCATTGTCGCACTACATGGCTATGCAATACATAAAGTTTGTGATCTGTAGATGTGGTCTTTTGATGATTTACATTTGTTGGCATTAACCCTTTAACATTACAACTCATTAAAACTATTGCAGTACATTTTTATGAGAAGACAGTTTGGTCAGAAGGGGTTAATGACAAATAAGTGTCTACATGGTGGATGATGAGACCCTGCAACATCCTGGATTAGTGTCTGTCATGTGTCATCCGCTTGTTTTTTGTGGTACAACTGTACTCTCACATCCTGTATGTATCCTAGCATGTACCCACAGATAAACAGTCATATGTATGTTCTGCCCTGTTTGCACTGGATGACATGGGGTTGAGCAGAAAGGGTATCTTGGTGGGGTGTGGGTGACAGGAGGAGGGGTTGACAGTTGGATCTTTCTGATTCACACATAATTTTAAGCTTTTGTGGCTGTACATGCCAGAAGAGTGAATCGTAATACCAAAAAAAGTGGCCTTGTAATCATCCTATTAAGCACCCATTGCTTGTGTACAAATGCTTATAAAATATGGCTGAAAACAACATGAGGCCTAGAATTAGGCATGCAACTGCCCATAATCGGTTTTTTCACCAATGATAATCAGGGCCTTTTTTATGAGAAACTCAGGGGCATGCCCATGATAGGGAATGTGCACTCAACAAAAGGTATATGTTGATGAGAAGGTGAAGTTGAATTCTGTTGTCAGGGAAGCCTGTATTTATCTTGTGTCTCAAGCAGCAATTTTTTCAAAAGAGAGGGGTTGGGTGCCTCATATTGTTGTTTTTTGTTTTTTTTTTATTCAAGAGATGAAAGGATTCATTGTACGACAGTACACATTGTCCAGCATATGACTACATTGTGTATCATAGGCTGTCCTCACCATTAGCCAAATTATGCACATATTTCTTGAATTTGGCTAAATGAATGTGTAAATGGCTAGAATATTTAAAGTGAATTGTCAAAGGGCTATGTCAGAATATGTTGGTGAAGTGTGCATAGATTTCCAATGATGTCAACAGATTTATGAAGACTGGATCCGTCTTGTGCTACAGTGTCAATACATGGAGAAAAAGCTATACATGTGTGCCATTTGACCATGACATGCAACATCAATAAGACTTGTGTGTGAAAGATGTCTGTGACAGAAATTATGTAATTGTGAAAATATGTGGTCAGGAAAATTGGGCGTGCAACCTTGGTTTTCAGTGGGGAAATGCACAAAGATGCAAAATGGGGGGGGGGGGGGGGGGGCTACAATAGGCCCATTGGCCAAATAGTCTTCTCATTTGTTATTCGATGACCATCACAAAATGAAATTCAATGTGTCTGTGACCTTGAAAGTAGTTCAAAGTCAGCCATAATGTCCGATATCAATCTCCTTCATAATACACATTTGTGGTACAGTTTGTGTCATTAGCCTAATTATGCCCACCTCCTAGTGGAGGAGGGGCGTATAGAATCACTTTTTCCATCCATGCTTCCATGTGTCTGTCCGCTCGCTATTCATGTTATGACTAAGTTTGCTTGTCCTTCAACTTAGATTTATGAAACTTTACACACAGGTGCATCTGGACATAAGAGTGTGTCATATACCAAAAGTAGGTCACTAGGTCAGTAGCAGGGTCCCAGTGACATATCCTTGTTAAATCATGTCTGGGCCATGATTCCTTTACTTTTTAACATAGTTTCATGAAACGTAACACACACATTTCTTGACCTAAAGGTATATCATGAAACAAAACTAGGTCACTAGGTCAAGTATCTGGGTCAGGGTGATACAATCAAGTAAAACTACATTATACTTCATGTCTGGGCTGTAATTCTGTTATACTTGGACTAAGAATCATGAAACTGTACACACCTGTGTATCTGAATGCAAGGATGTGCCATGCATAAAGTTAGGTGACTAGGTCAAGTATCTGGGTCACAGTGACATCTCCTTGTAAAATCATGTCCAGGCTGTAAATCCTTCACTTAGTTTCATGCAACTTCACACACACATGTAGCTTGACCTAAAGCTGTGTCATAAAATAAAACTAGGTCAAATATCTGGGTCACTGGTATATCCTGGTAAAATCATGTCTGGACAGGGATTCATTTTTTCATAAAATTAGTTTCATGAAACTGCATACACATATATCTTGACCCAAAGGTTTGTCTTGGAACAAAATTAGGTCATTAGGTCAAGTATCTGGGTCATGGTGAGGCCTTTAAATAAAATTGCAATACATTCTTTCATTTCCAGGCTATAATTCATATTTCGTTCAACTCAGATTAATTAAAGTTTACACACAGGTGCATCTGGACATAAGGGTGTGTCATGCAACCAAAGTTCACTGAGTCAAATATCTGGTTCACAGTTGTATATCATGGTAAAATCATGTCCAGATTGTAATTCCTTCACTCCTTAAGTTAGTATCATGAAACTTCATATACACATTTTGACCCAAAGGTTTGTCATGTAAAAAAAGTAGGTCACTAGGTCAAGTATGCGTCCTTGCGTCTGTCCGTCTGCTATTCATTTCCAGGGTATAATTTGCGTGTCCTTCAACTTACATTAAATGGAACTTCACACACACATATATCTTAACCTAAAGTTGTCATGAAACTACAGTAGGTCACTAGGTCGAGTATCTGCGTCTTAGTGATAGCCTATTTTTATTGACTACAGTCACTCCAGAACAAGACTTGTTTTTAGCAAGGTTATAAATGCAGCGACGGGGGTATGGATCCAGCAATCTCTGATTGCATTTTAAATATGTCTGTGTGCCAACACAGACATATTGTTTTTCTAGGAATTCTTTCTCTGTCTGTCCAGGCAAATTTGTCCAACATTACATTTGAAAAGTATTACACGTAGAAACTCCAAACTTGGCACAATTATAATTCTATAGGTGAAGTCTTGCCTTTTTATCGAGAGGTCATGCTTTACAAAATTATGCAAATGAGGGCTAATTAAAGGTTTATATCTTCAGTATCTCATATACTATAGTAGATGTGGTTCGGAGTGTATAGGAGTTCGATCATAGCAAGGCAAAGGTCATCTCAAATGTCAAGGTCAAAGGTCATGTCAAGGTCAAAGGTCAATTTTAGGCCAAAATGTCATTTTTGAGGTCAAGGTTCACTTCAGGTAGAGGTCATCTCAAGGTCAAAGGTCACTTTTGACAGTGGCTTCCTTCTAGCCATTACTTGGTCAATTTTTGTCCAATTTTGATCATATTGGGCTCAAACTGTAGCTATTGTAACACTGCACATTTTTGAAACTTACATGTGACCTCTTAAGGTCAAAGGTCGAGGTCATTAGGATCTTTGAAAGTTTCATGCAGTCATAACTTGGCCAATTTCCATCCAGTTCTACTCCTGTTGGACTCAAATTGTAGGTTGTGCAACACTGCACATTTTTATAAGAATATGTAACCTCAAAAGGGCAAAGGTCAAGATCATTTGGCCCTTTAAAGGTTTCATCTTGCCATAACTTTTTCAATTTTCATTTGATTTGGTTCATGTTGCGCTTAAATTGTTGGTATTGTTACACTGTGCAATTTACATGTGACCTGTAAAGGTCAAAGGTCTAGGTCATTTGGAATTTGAAATTTGCATCCAGCCACAAGCTTAATGCAGAGGATAAAAGTTGTAGCATTTAATATTTACAACTTTTGGAGGCACACAGACAGATTTGCTTTGAAGCAAATCCTCTTTTCTAGTTCTTTCTCAATTGTTATGTATTGAATTTAGATTCCTTTCCAAAAGTGCTTAATGATTTTGAAAAATAGGCCATGATCACGGAGAATCCTACAAGGTAATTTGGTGTAAATTTTGTAGATCCATCTCAACTTATCATCAGCATATTGAGTTTAATATGTTTTTGATTCCTAGGACATTATCTCTAAGTAACACTCAGTATGGTTTTGATGCTGTTGATCTTTGTTCTGCTTTTTAATGATTGGTGAAACAGGTCCCTCAATGCAGAAGGACTATACACAAGAGAGAGAGAGAGAGAGAGAGAGAGAGAGAGAGAGAGAGAGAGTGTGTGTGTGTGTGTGTGTGTGTGTGTGTGTGTGTGTGTGTGTGTGTGTGTGTGTGTGTGTGTGTGTGTGTGTGTGTGTGTGTGTGTGTGTGTGTGTGTGTGTGTGTGTGTGTGTGTGTGTGTGTGTGTGTGTGTGTGTGTGTGTGTGTGTGTGTGTGTGTGTGTGTGTGTGTGTGTGTGTGTGTGTGTGTGTGTGTGTGTGTGTGTGTGTGTGTGTGTGTGTGTGTGTGTGTGTGTGTGTGTGTGTGTACACAAAGTACCAGCATATGAGGTGAACTGGTGTAAATATTGTCGTCTGCACAATGCACACTATGATGGGCGTACTCTATTAGAGTGTAGATATTGTGGGGTTTTTTTTATGCCAGTGTACTTCCTTGCTTTTGAAACATAAAAAAATACAAATGTGACTCCTAGCCATTCAGGTAGGCCTGTTGAAGATAAAGGCTTGAAAATGATACTTCACTGAAAACAGATATTTCAAATAGTAAGCACAGTTGTGTCTAGTGATATGTATGAACATTTGATGGATCTGTAATGTGTACATATTTACTGTCAAATAAGAAGCAATGAACTTTTTCAGTGCTGATCACATGTAAAGTGGATCTAGTAAAGTCAAACTACTCTGAATTGTCATTAAGATCTCAGATTTGTATTCCTGGTAAAAAGACCTTTCATTCAAGTATCAGCATGACTCTAGTTTCAGAGAAAATATCCCAGGTCAACAACTTTTCTCGGCGCAATGCTCCTAATGTGCACCAAGAAAAGCTGTTGACAGACTCCAAAATTTGGCATTTAAAGAGTTAAAAATCATATATGCCTATTTGTCTGTCTGTAAACTTTCGTTCATTAGAGCGATACCATCTGCAGTTTTCAAGTTAACCCAGTATAACTTTCAGGACTTATAGGGTGTATGAAAATGTAGGTCAAGTTCGAAATTGGTAGCGCCACCTATAGTTTTAGGTAATATATAGGTCGAAATGTGAAAATCTTGGGCACACTGCGGCATCTTTAATTTTTGGTGGATCTTCGTGAAATAAGGTTAGATTATTGGGGAGCTCAAAATCTCTATCACGGTTGATTTATAGTCGCGCCACAGATAGTTGAATAGAAATTATTATTCAAAATATGTGCAAACATATAAATTTAATTATTTCAGCAAAGAAAGCAGCTAGTCTTACCAAATTTGTAGGATATATGTATCATGACAAAAACTAGACTGTTACACATTATGGATGACCTTGACCTACTTGTTCAAGGTCACCAGGACAATAAAGTTGATAGAGGTGAATAGCTAGTGGTGGGCCTTATATATTTAATTGGGGTTATGATGTGAATAAAACACCACATGTTTATAACAGAGACAAATCCCTGCTGTGCATGAGGTACTGGTGGTGCCATCTGTTGTATTTTATGGAGAATTTGTGAAATAGATGGTCAACACATTAAATTCATTATATTCACAGTGCCCTATTTTTACATTATAAAATTCAGTTGAGTATGATATTGGTGGTGCTGCCTATAATATGTAAGACTGGGGTAAAAATGTGAAAATCTTCTGAATGTGAACATTTTAAAAATTTTTGATGGATCTTGATGAAATTTGGTTGGATGCTGGGGTAGGTCAAACTCAATCAAGGGTAATACTGTTGGTGCCACCTATAGTTGTATGGAAATTATTGGTCAAAATGTGTTGAAACATAAAATCATGGATCACAAGTGAAGTCACGTGTAACTAACAAGAAGTCACAACTGGACCTATCATTTGTCACATTCAAATACAAAACAAACATTTAGTCATGACCCAAGTGATAACATACACTCTCAAAGTCATAAATTATATCATTACATTTAATCTATATTTATCTTTCTGCATAGCTTCCCATATAAATTTACTTAATAAATCATATTTGAAAACATCTGTCCTTGTCTCCTTATTCACCCATTGTTCATCCCTATACATGTCAGCAAAGCACCAGGCCCATGGGCCTCTTGTTGTTGCTTTTATGGAGGTCTCTGGTGACAGGGACCCCTGTATCCTTATGGTTATCGTGTGGTGCCCCGATAGCGATAGTTGAGTTTTATAGGAGACAAATCCAGGTTGGTTCATGCAGAGGCAGAACATGCTTCAGCATGACAGATCAAATGAACCTGAACCAGACATACCTGCAGTGTAAGGATTTTTATGATGGAAAAAACAAATCTTTGATTGCCATAATTTTGGGGCACATGTTCATATCACCACAGGCTGTGTTTTCTGTCATGTCTATTGCTAGCATGGCTGTGTAGGACTTGCTCTCATGGAACTCAGGTGATGGTTACAGTTTGCTCTGCACATGTATGCGGGATCATGCTTCAAGGGATGAGTATAATGTATTGTGCATATGATTTCCACATCACATTGCGTGTATTTTGTGGAGCAGCACATTCAGTCCATTGTGGTCTTCTAGGTCAGTACCTATGGCTACAGATTGGTTTCCTGTTCTACAGCCAGTCTTCAAAGTGCAGCAATTGCGTGCAGGGATATTGCAAAGTCCTATCAGCCGCCCTCTCGCTTAACTCATTTCTTATGTAGGAAATTAAAATAGATGAAAGCTAGGGCCATAATTTTTTTTTTCCTGAGTGCATTACCTGATAAATCGGGCCCCAGCTACTACAATATAATTACTATTTAGATGAGACATATTACTTCGGTGAAATCAAATGATTTCGTTGTTTTAACAAGTGTTCCTTCCTTGCAGTAGTCTCTGAACAAGTTTGTCTCCTTGAGATTGAAGTTTTCAGTTGGTATAATTTTAGCTTAATTGAAATCCCTTATCAATGAAGGACCTCAAACTATGTAATGCTATGAGCTTCTTGATGACCTGCTTCTCCATGTAGAATGTGAATGAGGGGGAATTTATGTGGGCCGCAGTAGGGTAGACAGAGGCTGAAAATTTGAAGATATTGATCGCGGCGTGCAGTCCAGTAGCACACAGAACCACAGCATTCCAAAATCAGGCAGTTTATAACACACGTCTTCATCCATAATTGGCAGTTGTTGGACTTCAGTCATTCCTTGTGGCTCTGCATCCTGGGTACGGAGAAAAAATGCGCAACGATTTCTGGATGTATCATACGGTTCCACAGTCAGTATTTTATGAGGTGAGGCGAGGTTAAATACGTCCCCATCAAAATGATCATAATGTTAGTTCATTTGGACAACTTGCTGCCTGTGCCGAGAATTGCCATAAAGATCAAAATCCTGTAGAGGCCGGACTGAAACATGAAGGTTGGTGACATGGTCTAGAGTTGTGTGTCTAGCATGCAGAGATGTGATATTTTATCTGGAAGGGGAATGTAAAATGCAGAATTGATCAGATATCAGGGTTCAGGTTTGAATGTTCATCTACAGTAAAGGGAAGCAGTTTCATTCTGACTGAGCACACCACTGCAAGTTGCATGAGGTATGTGGGGAAAAAAGGGGGAACAAGTGGTATTGGGTATTTTCCATCGTTGGAAATATTATATTGAAGCATGTGCTTATTGAGTGTATGGATGACCAGTGTAGACGCAATAAACTTGGAGTATGGACAGTAACAGTACCTACAGGGGCTCCTGGTTGATAAACCACCAATGTCCATTTGTGGTCATCTGTTTGAAATACAAAACATTAAAAAAGAAAAGACAAGAGTAAAGGATGTGATTTTGAAAAGATGGTAAATGTAATTCAGAGCAGTGGCCTCCAAAAAGATGGACTACTTTATATGATGCATTTTAACCCCTCAGGCCCTGAAGTGTCAACAGCTTGGAAATCTGTGATGCAGTTTTCGTGCATTATACTCAGGTGCATTGAGTACAGCCGTTGACGTAGATCATTTAATCTTTCATCAACTGCCAAATTTAGAGAAGGCATTCTGGAGCTTAAATAATAGGTATTTGCATGAGCAATTGAAAGGTAGAATGATTGTGAATAATTCAGATAAGTGTGACTATTCTAATGACGAGCAGTCAAAGTGTTAAAGTTGTTCTGTTCTGTCACAATGCAAACAGGGGCCAGGATGAAGTGGTATGCAGATAATTTTAGCCTATTATGTGCCACCAGGATACAAGAAACCCAGCGATTAGGGAAGGTTACAAGGGCATATGACAAGTTCTTCATGTCTATGTTAACAACATAAGAAGCTGATTTTTCTGATTTTAATGAACCTGTTTTGTGATAAAAGGTCATACATGTCTGAACTGTGTGCTTGCATTTTTGACTAAAATTTTAATGTGGCCTAGAAAAGATGGAAGATTTGCAGACAATACTGCATCCAGGAAATCTATCTTAACCCTTAAGTACTAATCACAGCTATAGTCATGTTCTCGATACTATTAAACATATAATGATTAAAAGATTCAAATTCCTCATGAAGATACCTTTCATTCAAATACCAGCTAGCCAGGTCTAAAGCAAAAAGTAGTCTTAGTCAACAGCTTTCCTTGGGACACTGTGTGCAAAGTACCCTGAGGAAAGCTGTTGACTCAGTTTAAAAGGGTGAACATTAAGTTCGGCAGAAAAGGTGAGTGACCACAGCACATTGGGAAAGTGGTTATTGACTCTTATTGATGGGTAGATGTGATGACATACAATTTAAATAGGAGACAATTGGGTGGGTCATTCATGATTATGAAAATGACAGGGTAAACAATTTCCAAGGTGACAGTTTCTTAGCACCTCAGCACCCAGTTTTTTACATGAGGTAATTTTGTGAACATGCTGTGCTCAAGACTGCGCTTTCCACACTGATTAAATTTGGAGCTTGTGTGCAGGAATGCTGGTGTCAGCAATTCAGGCGTCCAGTTCACAGCAGATTAACCCATACCTGCCTGTAATAGTCAAGGTAAACAACAGTATCTAATATTTTTGCTGCATGACCTACTCGACTAAAAGTTGTCTGTGACTCGGATGCAGTATGACCTTTGTAAGATAGGGAAATTTCCTTGTGAATTGTGAAAAACTGCAATTAAAGAATTAATCTGAAAAACAAATAGTTTAAAAGCTGAAGGTCAACTTCAGTATCTTCAAAGGCCAGTGTTGGTTATCTAGGTTATCTGGCTGTGCTCATTGGCGCGCAGTTACAGCTGAGAGAAAAATTGTTCTGTAGTGCGCACAGCCAATTGGATGAATGGAGGGACATAAGCATCAGGCCCAGTCATTTGTAGGAGACACATAGAAAATATGATGTAGTGGACAGTCATGTGGTTGTTTATTGTGAACGTGTAAGGTGGAAAATTGATTGTGGACACATTAGGTGTGGACTGTCTGTGGATGTGACCTGTTATAGGGATCCAAGCCTGAGACAATACCATGTGGACCGTTTAAGGTTGGTGATGATCCCGGCACGAGAGTTTGGCTGCTGGCCACTGTCAAACCTGCACAATGGCTCAATTCTCATTATTTTTATTACCAAGGTTGAGTGGGGCTAACGATAGGACATAGTAACTCATGAGGTCTGTCACATATAGATTGTGTAGATATGTGTGTTAATTGATTCACAGTTTCATGGAACTCATTACCACTTGCCTGGAGCACCTGATGGAAAAATTTTGAATTCATTAATTTACAAGTTCATGTATGAGAGTGGCTAGGCCAATGGGCAGAAATTTTGATTTGTGAGTGTGCTTGAGATTTTATGTTCATGTGTATATACATGTACTAATGGAGCGTTATAGAGCTATTAATTAGTGGATATAAGATAAATGTATATGGTTTGCCCAGCTGTAGACGTACATGTACATGTACTTGTATCTAGACATCCAGTGCATCTACTCGTGCATTGTAACATGTTTTTCAGTTTGGTGACACATCTTGAGTGGGACAAAACATGAAGTTGAAGAACAATCAGGTTACCATAGTTATGCAGCGATTTAAATTACAGTCTTGACACGATAGCACTTGGTTTTATTGAAAAGAATTTTATGTTGCAAGTGATAATGACCAAGTGTGCACGTAAAGTAGTCTATAATGAGGAAATTAGCTGCGATTTTCTCTTTGGCACTGTTGTGTTGGACAGGTAGGACAGGGTGTGTCACATATACTTGTCATGTGGAATTAGATATTTTTGGGAGGGTCATTCGTATGTCTGAAGTTCGGATGAGCATTGTTTGACCAGGTAAATTTTGATCCAATGGGTCAGTTGTAATAATCGACAAGTTGAAGTTCCAGTTATTTGGTAATCAGTGGTAACTGGCAATTTAAGATTTTGTTGATCTTCCATTGAGGAATAAAATAAAAAAATTTTTTTTTTTTGTGGGAGATTTAATGATGTGGCAATAATCAGTAAATTGAATTTTGATCTCATAATAGTGGAAGAGTTGAAGTTTTGCTGATCAGGTAACATTGAACAAGTTCAAATAATTAGGGCCAATGATTTTCCATTTCAAAAAAAGAGGAATTCCGCTTCATTAGCAAAAATGTTACAAATTCCGTCTCACTGCTATATATTTATATATAATTCATATAAAAAAAAAATATCAAATTCTATTTCAAGAATGAAAGAAATGGAAAATTCCACTTCGGTTTCGGAAAAAACGGAGAATCATTGGCCCTAAATAATGGTTGTGGTAGATAATCAATAGAAGGTGAATGTGAAATAAAGGATAATTATGATAAGGTAACATTAAATAAACCAGATTGGAAATATTAATTAAAACTATCTCAAATAGGGTCAGATGAGAAAAAGTTAAGTTTGAACTCAAGCAACACATACTAGCAACACAAAAATTTTATAAACACAATACTGACCAGTTTAAATTTCAACAAACCTGATCAACATCTTAATAATAAACAAGATGTAGTTCTGGCTAGCAGGTTGTCTGTAGAAGCTTAAATTGTATTTTTGTCTTTATGCTTGGAACCACTTCTTAGTAGTCATTACCCTATTCTAAAGTCCGAATTCTTTACTGTCCATAAGCTAACCTGTCCCTGTCTAACCTATATACATATGGAAGTACTATTGTCCATATTGCACACGTTCCTCTTTAAAATTTTGACATAGGCTGTATTAGCCCAAATAAATTAAAGGGTCTTCAGCGGGTAAATACTCAGGACATGTTTCGGGACCTTATGTAATCTGAACAAAAGATCAGCTTTGAAGTGCTAATGGGTAAGGTGGATTTTTTTGAAACACTGCAATATTTGGTGAAAATAGATATCTAAAGTTGAATAAGGCTTTCCTCAACTCTTTCCTCTTTGAATTAAGACTGAGTCAAAAGCTTTCCAATATGCATGCTATCTGATAGGCTAATCTAAAATTCTTTGTTTTTGTTTTTTAGGTATTTGTTTATTTGTTTTTTGTTAACACTGAAATTAATTTTAAAAATCATTGAAGCAGATGACATTATACAATAACAGTCTTTGGATGAGGTCTGTACATGGGTCTATTGACCTGTCCTCACCGGTATACACCAAGGCAGAAGGACAGTGGACAGGGCAATAGGGCCATGTAATAGCCGAATTCAAAGACTATAACTGTCTTGTCATGTGCATCTTTGCAATTATTGGTGTCAAAGATTCAAGATCGACACAGCAGACTGAGCCTTACCAAATCATCCAAAAGAGCTCATCTGTCATTTTCCCAGTGAATCAAGGTGGGCGCTACTCGGCAGCGTATTTAATTCTGGAATATGATTGGCTGAAAGTTTCTGATGACGCATCACGTCACCCTCGCATTGTTCAAGAAGTTTGGATTGGCCGCACGCTAGGTCTGGACGGGGCCCAGTGACTCAGAGACAGCAAAAGCAGTGGTTCCACATGTTTAGAGCAAGCCGCGTGATGGTGCCTTCCCACAGTAGGAGAAATAGAAATAGTCTACTCATTTGACAATTTACATTCAAATGAAATTTAAAGAGAAAACAGTTTACATATAGGCCCTTTCAGTGATTTGAACAGGGAAGGGTTAAAAAAAAGTCTTGTTTCTTATGGCACCAGTTTAAGACAGGCATAAGGTAAAGATGGGTGCATTTTATAGCCTTTGTTCACAAAGGGCATGAAAAAAACTCCTTCACTTAAGCCAAGTTATAAGTAAAAATAATGTTTAAAAAGGCACGAGGAGCAGCAGGTAAAAGAAAAACTAGCATAATGGCATGGCCCAGGTTAAGCACCCAACCCACTCCAAGGAAAACTCTATACTGATTCTCAATTAAAGGTGGGGGGAGAATTAATCCAAGTTGAAGACGAAGAGGGTTAAGTTAAAAATTTTGACTATGAATTTAACCCTTACCTGGCATTGGTAATATGCCCAATAAGATCAGTGGGGTTAAGCTAGAACTTCCCAGACCTGTCATAAAGTGTTTATCCATGTTAGACACTAAGCGCCTAGTCAACAAGGGAAGCTGTTGTCTGGGAATACATTGTATACTGAAGTAGCAATTGGTCTGATATTTTCATTAAAATTAGTCGAATGTTAAAACCACAGCAACTCTGGAGAGGAGACCCTATTGAAAAATATATATTGCTTTTGATCATCACGAGAAAGAAAGTGTTAAACTGTTGAAGTGGCTATTAACCTCTCAGTGGGAGAGAGATGGAATATTCTGTTATTATCTTACAATAAAGTGATCCGGAAGGCAATCCATCATTAACAGTGAGACTGGTAAATGTGGCATCACTTTACAATGGTGATATCTCGTTGCACAATGGACCATCTCACACAGGATGTTTCTTTGGGACCTTCAGGGGAATAAGTCTTTATGCGTAGACCCCCAGCACTGTCTTGTGTTTGAGAAACCCACACATGCACCGAGGAGACCCAAAATACAGCTGAATGTGGCACACGTTGTGACTGGTGGGCTTTTTAGGTTTCCTGGCTGCACCTCCAGTTCCTACTTCCTACCTTTTACGTATTCTGAACAGAGCAGAACAGTTTTACCCTTTCCCGCTTGAATTAAGACAAGTCAGCAGCTTTTCTAGGGGCCAGGCCCAACCCATGCCCTGAAAAGCTGTTGACCTGGGTCATGTGATCTTGATACAAGTAGGTCTCATCTACAATTCTCAGTCGAACTGGTTATGCCCCCCTTCGAAGAAGGTGGGGCATATAGCGTTGCACATGTCGGTCGGTCTGTTGGTCGGTCGGTCGGTCGGTAGACTGTGGTTTCCACACAATAACTCAAGAAGTTTTTGAGCTAGGACTTTGATACTGTATAAGTGTATTATTCTAGTCAAAAGCTAGGCGAAGTTCGAAGATGGGTGACCTTGACCTAATTTCCAAGGTCACAGTGGTACCTGACTTAACTTTGGTTTCCGCACAATAACTGAAGAGGTTTTTAAGGTAGGACTTTTATATTGGACAGGATAATAGTCCATATTTGGGGCTAGGCCAAGTTCGAAGATGGATGACCTTGACCTCATTTTAAAGGTCACAGAGCCACTTTACTGAATATGGTTTCATGCTTTCTGCATGATAACTTATACCTTTTAGCTAGAACTTTTATATTGTACAGGTTTATGGTTCTCTGTAAGGGCTAGGTTGATTTTGAAGATGGGTGACCTTGACCCAGTTTTCAGGGTCACAGAGAGATTGTAGTTAGACTGTGGTTTCCGCACAATAACTCAAGAAGTTTTTGAGCTAGGACTTTGATACTGTATGTGGGTATCATTCTAATCAAAAGCTAGGCGAAGTTCGAAGATGGGTGACCTTGACTTAATTTCCAAGGTCACAGTGGTACCTGAGTTAACTTTGGTTTCCGCACAATAACTGAAGAGGTTTTTAAGCTAGGACTTTTATATTGCACAGGATAATAGTCCATATTTGGGGCTAGGCCAAGTTCGAAGATGGATGACCTTGACCTCATTTTAAAGGTCACAGAGCCACTTTACTGAATATGGTTTCATGCTTTCTGCATGATAACTTTTACCTTGGAGCTAGAACTTTTATATTGCGCAGGTTTATGATTCTCTGTAAGGGCTAGGTTGATTTTGAAGATGGGTGACCTTGACCCAGTTTTCAGGGTCACAGAGAGATTGTAGTTAAACTATGGTTTTTGCACAAAGAAGTTTTTGAGCTAGGACTTTGATACTGTACAGGTGTAACATTCTAATCAAAAGCTAGGCGAAGTTCGAAGATGGGTGACCTTGACCTAATTTCCAAGGTCACAGTGGTACCTGAGTTAACTTTGGTTTCCGCACAATAACTGAAGAAGTTTTTAAGCTAGGACTTTTATATTGCACAGGATTATAGTCCATATTTGGGGCTAGGCGAAGTTTGAACATTGATGACCTTGACCTCATTTTAAAGGTTAAAGTATAAAGATATGTGACATTGATGTATGATTAACCTTCACTAATTTTGTAAGGTCACGAGTGCCCCTTCTACCACTATCAATAGGATAGCGAGGGCAAGGATAATGAGGGAGGGGGGCATCTATGTTTTACAAACATATCTTGTTTTCATTACTGTTGAAATTAGCTGAAAATGGTGAAGCAGACGACATTTGACCACCAGCTGGCTTTGATTGGTTTAAGGGGGAAAGGGTTAAATCAGTATTCTCGTAAGCACCCCACCCCACCCCAAGTAAATTGAGCTGAAGTTCACATTGAGCATACATACTGCATTCTCTGCCAACGTTGTTGATCTAATTGTGTTCATCCGTCCATGCAGTATCTGCTCATTGTATTTCATTTCATATTTTTGTCATCCCCATGAAGGAAATTTTGGGTTTTGTTCAACCAAAGAACATGAGGCTATGAACATGTGACATGAGGGTATGTATGTGTGACATGAGGGTATATATGTGTAACATGCGGGTATGTACCTGTACTATTCAGGGCATGGTTCAGGACAAATTAAAAGTTTTGTTTTCAGTCAATCAAAATTGTAGCATGCTGTGCCAATTCAGAAAAAAAAAAAATCCTGTGGGGAATGGCAACATTGTGTAACAGATTCTTCTGAATTTAAAAATAATCTTTGAGTCATTATAATGCAGCAGGAGCCCCATTCACTTACTGCATGGGGAGCACTGTCAATCAGGCGGGAGGTTGTAAAATTTGATTGATTTTCATGATAAGAATGCAGGAGATCTCCTGCCCAAGTCGGGAGGACTGGAGTCTCCGTTGAGCTTGGAAAGCTAAGAGTACCATCAGTGCAACCTGCCTTTTCAATGAGTTCAATATTTTTTAGGGGAAAAAAAGAAGGGGGCAATTGATATTCTGTGTCAAGTCCACAAAATGAAAAGTTGGGGGCGTGATTCTATTGGCATGATTAGGGCGTGTACTAAGATTGGAATGAATATGGCATATTTGGCAAAGCTGTGCTCAAGCTGCATGTTAGAAGGAGATAAGGCAGTGAACACTGTTTGTCGTGGTCATGTTCGTTGACTGCCCAGGCACCCTTCATTATTTTAACACTCTTCTTTCAGGGGTCCTGGAAATTAACCCTTAAAATGCTAATCACGGCTATAGTCGTTTTCTAACTACTGTTAAACATATAATGTTTAAAAGATTCAAATTCCTCATGAAGATACCTTTCATTCAAAAACCAGCAAGCCTAGTCTAAAGTCAACAGTTTTCCTCAGGGCACTTTGCACACATTGAGAGGCAAATCGTGAGAGTTGAGAGAAGGAAAAAAATCAAATTAAGTGTGGAAGTACATTTGCAGACTGTAAAATCACTAATCTGAATTGCCATTACCCAGGTTGTTTATGTCTTGGTTCTGCTGTTTAGGCATAGGCCTACATGAGACAAAAAGCGCTACATTGGAAAGTTGAAATTTGGAGATGATGATCATGCATGTTGCTTGACCTGGTGGGGAAGATCAACACTTGTGGTAACACTGCCTTGAGTACAATCAGAGGAGTGTGGATATACATGTAATTTCTTTGTCCAATGTAGTGGTCCCTAACTTGAGAGACCCACTGCTTTGAAAACCACTGTGACAAGATCTCCACTTAGTACTTTCCAGATTATATGTGCCTCCTATGAGGGACTAACTGTCTTGGGAAATTACAATTTGGTCATCTGCAGGGGTGGTGTTTGAAGACAAGTTTCACTGTAGATAAAATTTCTTTGTCCAGTACAGTTATGTTAATGTCTGGGTCCATTGTGATACTGGCATCGTGGCCTGGCACCATTGTTATGTATGTGCCCACACATACATTCTGTTTTTCCAGCATATCTCCTTTTGTCTTTCATTCTTTCCTTCCTTTATCCTTTCCTGTTAAGTTTTGTCTGGTATTTTTCTAGGACATCACAATGCTTATAAACTCAAAATTTTATATTGTAAGCCTTCTGATATATGTCAAGCTATGATAAAGATTCCACTATAAATTTAATGTCTATGTTATTCAGCCACTTCAGATCTTACAATAAATATTGAATATTTTAATCATGCTTATTATGGACAGTTCCAATTTAGTATTCTTATGCATTCATGTATCTTCAAAAGTACTATAGATCAAAGAGATACGCCATTCTGCTGTGTGGTCAAACAGATTTGCTGCTAAAGAAATCTTTCCTGGGTCAGCAGCTACTAAAAGAGAACTGCTGTTGGATTCATGTTTCTTATAAAGGGACCCTTCATTTAAGTACCAGCTTGCCTATAGTTCCATAGAATATATTCCAGGTCAACAGCTTTCCTTGGCATGCTTTGGGCACAATGCACCAAAGGGTGCTGAGGAAAGCTGTTGACTCAAGACAAAATATGGCACTGAAAGAGCTTAGCTAGTAATATTATGGACTTTTCTCTGTATAATTTTGGCTTCTTTGGAAGGAAACTAAGGGTTGCAGTTTCATTACCAGCGTTATCCTGCCTGATGTATTGAAAGAAGGACTGGTCACTTTACATGGAAGAGTCAGCAATTGATTTTTTTCTATTCCCTGTGGCATTGGCCACAGCTCAATTGTCCCATAACACTACGCAGCATGTGTAGCAAGAAATTCTATTTTGGTATAACGCACCTCATTAGGTTGCCTTAATTTTATGTTACGCAGGATCTGCTTGCTGCTTATTTCTGGTGATACATCATTGGTCTGCCTTAACTGATTCCACAAATAGAAGACTGAGTCAACACCTTTCTATGGCGCGCTCTGGGTGCAATGCCCCCAGAACACACCAAGGAAAGCTGTTGACCATTGGCATATAATTTGTAGTGATCTTCCATGCAAGTTTCTTCCAAAATTTTGAAAAATAACCCCTAAATTAGTAAAATACAATCAGGAGATGACATTCAGATATTAGTGGGAAAAAGCGTCATCAGGGTGGAACGAGTTAAGATGTGTGGCTAAGAGATCTTGTTGCTGCATTATTGAGCATGTATGCAGTGAATAATGTTATCCCTTCATTTTTTAACCCTTCTGTAACTTTGAAATAAATTGTAGTTGAATATTTCTTATATTTCAGTCATCTGGTGGAACATGTGGTTGAAATGTAAACAATGAAGTCAATTTTATTGGATTGCTGATAGAAAGTTAGAAATGGTATTAGTTTAGTTTGAAAGTGGAATGCAGGGGTACAGAGGCAGAGAGAAAGACAAAAAAATAAAGTTGTATTGATAAGTATTGATAAAAATAAGTGTAAATACACCCAGAATATAGCCATTAATTATATGTGTATGATCTATATTGCATTGGTGACCGTAGTCCTAATACATAATTATACTTTGTATCCTGGTACGCATAGCACATATTTGTAATAGAATGTACCAGTCCTGTGCCATAAGACCACACTTTGTATCAAGGCCTGTGGTCATAGAATGATTGATTGGACTCTATAATGTGTGTCCATTAGACCAGTTTGTCAAGGTAGTAAAACAATTCTTGCAATACTATAATGTCACCTGGTGGTAGCTTCAGGTACTAATGAAGTTTGAGCAATGTAAAATTACGGTAAAGTTGTCCATGATCAAAAAACAAAACAAAAAAAACCTGTCTCATTGCAAGCCACCTGGATCTCAAAAGTGGTTTGATCAGGGAGTAGATTAGATGAGCAGTAAATGGACAGCGAAAAGAAATTGTCACAAGTTAACCCTCTCCCCCTTAAATTCTCCAAAACACAAGGTGGTGGCCAAATATGTTGCATACTTAAACGTTTTTGACTAATTTCATGGAACAACAATAAAATATAATTTGAATGAGAATTAATCCATACCTGGTCAGAGTACAACTGAGTAGTAGCTTTACTTGGTGTGGGTTGGGTGCAAAGTACCCAACCCGCTCAAAGGAAAGTTATTAACAAAGTGCATGCCATCACGAATGGTCTTGCATGCAAGTCTCAGCAAAAATGTTTTAGCTAGTAATGAGAAATTTAAGTAAAAACATTGAGCCACATGATAATTTACATCCGGGCACTTTTGAGTGATTTAAATGAGAAAGGGTTAAAGGTGACATAAACCCAATGCCAGGGAAAGCGGTTGACTGTCTTCAACACAGTCTTTATTCAAGGTGGAAGGGGTTAAGTATATGCATGAATTTTGAACCAGGTTGTTGGTTAGCCCTTAAAGTGCTAATCATGGCTATAGTTGTTTTCTCATTACCGTTAAGCATATAATGGTCAAAAGATACAAATTCCTCATGAAGATACCTTTCATTCAAATACCAGCAAGCCTAGTCTGAAGCAAAAAGCAGTCTTAGTCAATACCTTTCCTCAGAGTACCCGGAGGAAAGCTGTTGGCTCAGTCTTATATCAGCGCTTTAAGGGTTAAAATACTGGGCATGAGGGGGATGCCTGGACACATGTACATGGTGTATTGGCATATTTTATTACTTTGTGATCAACAGACAGTTCCATTGATGAAAAACATGTGCAGCTCAGCCATATGCAGGTCTGCTCTGGGTTCTAATGAAAGGTTTCACAATGTTTTCTTGCTTTTTTGGCATGCCCCTGTAGTTGGAATATTAAGGTTCACTGAACTACTACTATACAGCAACACTGGTAGGTTGCCATTCGGAGAAGTGTACAACATCAGCATAATAGTCATACATAAGGGACCTGTTTCCATTTCTTTTTCTCTGTAACTCCTAGTTTGATATATGGGATGTTGTTCATGTGAAATCACTTCGCAAGTATATGTAGTTGAAGAGAAGTAGGCCAACAGAAGCATTCTGTGGCTGTCACTGGGGTATTTACAATGGCAGCCAAGCTGACAAATATTTTGTTTAAAGTGGATGGACCATTCAAAATATATCTGATCTTCTGATATTGAAAATTAAATTATAAGCGACCGAAAATGTTGAAAAATGCTTCAGCCAAATTGCAAAAAATCAGTCTGTGAGAAATGGCAGGTACCAGCAGGTCTTTAATGCTGAATGCACAGAAAAAAAGAAGAAAAAAACCCCTTCAAATAAAGTCTGAGTCACGGTTAAAAAGAGTGTAAGCCAGGTTGGATAGTCGTCATCATAAACGTGTGCATCAAGTTGCTTTTAACTATAACAAGTGTGTACATGTGTAATTTCTGCAACATTCTACATGTTCTCTGACTATTGTACAGACCATTTTAACTCCATCTGCATCAAATCTCTCAACTAGAACTTGAAGTACTGTAAATTGCGGTATTTTTGCGTGTACATGTATAAATTTTCACCGTTTTTTGTATTTTTGACATTTCACTGTAGTTTTAATTTCACTGTTTTGGACATAGTTGCCATTCAAACAGTGTTAAAATACTATTTCACTCTGTTTTTATTTTCACAGTTTTGTGCCGTCAGCGAAATAAGCAAAAATAAGAATACAGCGAAATTAAAGCAATTTACAGTAGCTTATGAACAAAGGCAGTGCTTGAAATAGGGAATTTTTTTTTTTCACTTGTATGCAAATGAAAGTGGAACCACAGTCTAATTTCATTATGCGTAAATTTCCAACATGCATTGGCAACTTTACTTCAAGTCTGTCACAAGTTTTGCTTGATATGGACAAGTGGATAAGCCCTATTACAAGCCCTGAAAGGTGAACACAAGTTTGTAAAATTCTTTCTTGTACGGCATTTTGTTACACCAGTTAACGGTCACAGAGCCATGCGTAGAAGTGGGTGTGGTAAGAATAGAGTTGGTACAGTAACTTGAATCACAAGACTTAGCCTGTAATCCTCTCCAGTTCTTAGGAAGTCATGCAAACTGACAAAGTAACAATACTGCTCATCCAGGTGACGGAAAGCTGACATTCTCCTCTTCCTTGGCAGAATGATACAGGTCAATCTGGTATTAACCCCTTCCTGCCCCTGAGTAGCTCTGAACACTTGAGTCTTAAAGATTAACTTTTACTTTCACTGGACTTTTGGCTGTATATGGCATGAAGCAGGTCAGGGAAAGTTGCAAACACTCGCTGCGTTGTGTGTCAATGAAAGATGTGGACTCAAAGACTGTTTACATCGTGTTGTATTTCAGGGATGAGAATTGGTTGCTACTTGGCAACTTTCGGCCAAAATTGCTTACCTTCAGCAAAACTAATTGTGCTTAGTTTCGTCTAACAGCTGCAAAAATGTTATAATCTTTGTGGTGGGGCATATTAGGATGGCTGTTTGCCTTTGGGGTAGCCAAAATGCACTCTTACCATTCTCATCCCTGTACCTGTAAATATTGGATGTAGATCATCCTGATGGCATACGTTTAGCACATCCTGATGGTGGACATTTAACTCTCATGTAAACGTGAGTGTAGAACATCCTGATGGTGTATATTTAACACTGTCATGTAAACTTGTGAGTGTAAAACATCCTGATGGTGTACATTTTACACTATCATGTAAACTTGTAAGTGTAGAACATCCTGATCGTGTACATTTTACCCAATCATGTAAACTTGTGAGTGTAGAACATCCTGATCGTCTACATTTAACACTGTCATATAAACATGTGAGTGCAAAACATCCAGATGGCATGAATTTAACACTCCTGTAAACGTGAGTATATAGCCTGATGGAAAACATTTAAGACTCTCATGTCAGATTTTGCAGAAACAGTAACCATGCATTGAACCTGATGTGAGAAAGGGGAAAAACTTTGTACAAAGTGGAAATTATAATGTGGTGGATTGAATAGGCAAGAAGAGAGCAGAAATATACATTGTGTATCATTCAACCAGATGAATAAAACTAGCTGAGGGCCTGACCGCTATCTAGGCAGACAGAAATGATCAAGAAGTTTGATTAGTTTCAGCCTTCAGCGAGGCATCATCAGGGACTGAGGGGACCATTAAGAAAAGTCCATATTTATACCCTAACATAAACAATCAACGTTGCTAATTGATATACACCTAACCTCAAATGCAGATCTTTGGTTTTGCTCTGTAAATTTAGTCCACCCATCAAGTGACGTGGTCAGGGATGCCACATGCACAGGCGTGCTCCCTCGGTTATCCTTTGACATCACAAGTATGAATATACCATTCACTTGGGCAGTCCTAGTAGAAAGGCCGCCCCATGTGTGTGTGTGTTAAACAAACAAACAAACAAAAAAAAACATTCAACGGGGGGGGGGGGGGATGTGAAAACCAGGATATGTTGAAAAAAAATTTAAGAGGACTGCAAAGATATTTAGGAATATATTACGGCTTAAGCTCCGCCTCCCCCCCCCCCCCCCCAAAAAAAAAAGAACTAAAGTTAAATGTATGTTGATGAAATATATATCTGCCTGAATTTGAATGTTATAAGACTACGTATATTGCCTGGAGAGGTGTCCTTACTGGTGACATGAAAGCTGTCTCTGGGATTCCCAAACCAGGTGGATGTTCAACAGGCTTCCAAAGGGGGGTAAAAACCGATGGAATGAAGCATTGTGTGGCAATATCCAGATATAAAGAGGAATGCAGTCCTTTGTCCTTAAAGAATTCATAGCAGATCCCTGTCTTATATTGTTACTGGAAAGCCTAGAAGGCAAACAGTGCATGGCTGCCCCCATTACCCTGCGTAAAGCCTGTTTGTGGGGTTGAGAAAGCAAGTCACTGTGTCTTGGGCCGCCTGGCAGTCAAGTGTGGAGGTCTTGTGATGTAAATGGTCTGTTGGTGCAACTATTGTTTACGGTTACTGTGGTCTGTGAGGAAAGTGAGGGATTTGATAGAAATAGAGCGGAACAGGTATAGGTAAGCAAGGTGGCAGACTTTTGTCCACACTGGCTCCTGTGGGCCTCCATTGGCACCAGGCCAGTTAATACAGGTACCCCACTTTTCTGAAGACATCTCTGTTGCTAAATAAGGAAACAGGTCCACTCAAGGTGGGCTGGTCGGGGTTTTATGAAACGTCATCAGTGTTGGTGGTTTACCTCTGTGGAATCAGTTGGTGCATAGAGGATCTGTGACAGTGACATATGACACTGTTGAGACAAGGCAGAGACCCGTGTGCCAGTCACATGTGTTAGCTGCACTCATCCAGGTGGACATTGGAATACTTGTACTCGGACAGGATAAACTGTACATACATAACAACTCACTGGGGAGTCGTTACGAATTAAGGAAGAATATTGTTTGTGAGTATACAACATTATTATTAGCTCAAGTACACACCAAACAGAGATGGGGTATAAGTATGGCAATACGAGTTCATTATATTACACAATTCATCTGAAGTTATGTGATATATTGAAATTGAGCAGGCATAATTTTGTTGTGTACGGGTCACCTGGGGTGATGAAGTATTTCGGCTGGCTCTCATCAAAAGGGGGCAAGTGAGTTGAAAGATGAACACCCTGTAGACATGACAAAAGTGAGGGTGGACCCTCACTGAGGCATAACAGGTCAAAGGTCAACCAGGTGGACACCTGACTGAGGAACCCAGGGGTGATCATTACAAACACTGTGTTATTGTTTAGTTCACAGTACCTGGTGGCAAGTGCTTGTCCAAGTTTTTGCAAGGGATAGTTATGTTTACCATCGTAAGGAACGTACCTGTTACGATTTACATCTGAAAGCATATGCAACATGCGTGAGGTCCGTTTGGGGGGCATTCGGTTCTGTAAGTAATGGTGTTGACATTTAGTATTATGCTCAGGATAGCCTTGAACATGACATATTAAGCAGGCAATTGGCCTTTTCCATGTTTCATTGTCGGCAACCTCATGCAAGTGAAACATCTTGCATGTTCATTTTAGAGGTGTTGTGCCTCACATGCCAGTTTCCACTGAACTGCATAAAAGGGGGAGGGGGTGGAGGGGGCGCCTGTCACAGAAATGGTATTGATTTATTCTGGCTGTCAAGGAAGTACAGGTTCTCAGCAAAGATGCAGAAGCGTAAATACTTTTGGAATGTAGCTGGGACATAGTTTTACATACATACAGTCAGGACTCTTTAGAATGACACCTGCCACTGGAGAAATTTGATGTCTGAATGAGATAAATGGGTGGGAAAAAAAGAGAAAGGAAACACACTTTTCATCCCTCTGAAGTTGGGTATGTACATGAATATGTCTGATATATTAGTTCCTTTTATGAGGTTTGACCACAAAACTTCAATTTTCTGCAATAGACATGATACATGTACTGTCATCTATTTTTTCAGAATTTCTGCTGAAAGAATTTTTCTCCTGGGGAAGTGGTGCTCTGCATATGAGTTTATGATTGATATAGGTGTCTCATGATTTTGGTATGATACATTTAAATTTTAGAACTTGACCCATCCCAGATAAGTATAAATTCAACAAGTTTCCTTGACATGGGTACTGAGCACCGTGTCTGTGCCAAAGACAGTTGTTGACCGGGGGCCTGCTGCCCTGGTACGAAGTTTGATTTATAATTCCCATGCTTCAAAGAGAAAATTTTAATGAAAATGTTTGAGCGGATTGCCATGGTAGGTGCTGTTTGGACAGTTTCAGTGGACTCACTAGTATGCACCCAAACAGTATCCCACCTCTTTTTACCCCTAGGCCTTCTAGGCCAGAGGGGTAGTGTCGTCATCTAGGCGTCCGTCCGTCCATACCTTGTTAACGCCATATCTCCAAAAATACTCACTTTACAGAGACCAAATTTTTATCACAGGGGGTTATTCAGGTGCTTCAGGTGGCTACTGAAAACTAGATCACAGTACTACATTAAAGAAAAAAACAGCTTTAACACAATATCTAAAAATATATTGAATGTAGCTTCACCAATTATTAATGACAGTTGGTCCTAAGAATGCCTCAGAAGCCTATCGAAAACTAGGTCAGTGGGTCACATATTTAGGTCACAGTGCTGCATTGAAGAAAAATGGCCCTGCCATGATATCTCTGCTCATTGCATTTGCACCGAAGCTTTATCTTTAGGTCAAACGGAAGTAATCCTGACCTACCGGAGGGGTATTGTCGTCACCTACGCATCTGTCCTGGCCAAGGGGCTTTCGGTCACTGATCTGGTTCTAGTTGGATATTTTTGGTAATGTTGAGAAAATGTGTCAAGTTTTAAAATCATGCTCTCCAGCAATACAGGGGTTATCGTGTTAACCCTTTGCCTACTGGGGGGGGGGGGGGGGCTGATTCAGCAGCTTTCCATGCCATGCTTTGGGTGCCAAGGAAAGTTGTTCACCTAGACTATTCATTTTGTGTTACCCAACGGCCTTATTGAACAACTGGGTATTGTTGTCACCTGTGCATGCATCCATCAATCCAAAGCTTTGTCTTTAGGTCAAACAGAAGTAACCTTGACCTACCGGAGGGGTATTGTCGTCACCTACGCCTCTGTCCTGGCTGAGAGGTTTTTCGGGGGGGGGGGGGGGGGGGGGGGGGGGGTCATCTGTCTGTTACCCTTATGAATGCGACAATTTTTTTAACAAATTAAGCCACTTTCACGAAACTTGTACTGTAGAAGCATCTTATTACAAGCTTGGCTGAGTTCAACATTCAGTCACCTTGACCTATTTTCAGGGTCACTTGGGGCCATCATATTTTCACACAAGCCGAGAGGATGTTAAGGTCCTTCCAACATTTATAATTTTTCTTTATCTTGAGGAAAAATACAGGACACAGGCATGCTGGTACTTGCATGAAAAATGTTTTAGTGGGGAACTTGAATCTGGAGTCATCAAAATCAAGCTAGCGTGACTGTTGTTATGATTAGCAAGCAAAGGGTTCATCAAAAGTTTTTACTAGCTATTTGGATGCATATGTAATAACCAGATGAAATGTTGATGTATAATGCTGCTGTCATTTTCAACTTGACACTATACATCAGAAATTATATTGCTTGTGAGATAAACTGACATAATCCTGATAATGTTCCAAACTGAGACTAATTTTTCACTGACTGATATGCCTGGGGGGATTTGATCTGCATACAGTCTGGACATGTATCATTGCAGTATAAAGCATTTCAGTTTAGTGTGTGGTATACTTTGAAAGTGAGGTCAAGAAGGTTAGTCCAGATGGATAGAGGTTGGGGTATCTGTTCTCCCTTCCCATCCCCACCCCCACCCTACCCCACCCTCTCCCAGAGAGGAGGCTTCTGTCATAATTTCATTGCAGTATACAGTATTTCAGTTTAGTGTACGGTATACTTTGAAAATGAGGTCAAGAAGGTTAGTTCCGAGGGATAGAGGTTGGGGTATCTGTTCTCCCTTCCCATTACCACCCCCCCACCCACCCACCCCTAGAGGGGAGACTTCTGTCATAATTTTTTTCCTAGTAGATCATATCAGTGTAAGTAACCTATAAATCTGATGCTGTCTATTTTGTGTAAGGAAAAATTACAGTAAGTTTGGCGCAAGTGGCTGTAAATTGTGCCAGATGCAGGGGATTATGAAGCCAGTGCTGGTCATTTGCCAGGTAGAGCATGTTGTCAGCTTGCCTCAATTGCCTATTGGCTGTAGATATTGATTAAAGCCTTTCTTTCTTCCTTCCTTGCTGCCGTCCTGCCTGCCTGCCTGATTGAATAATTGCCGAGACCCATGTTACATGTAGATAGTTTTCCATGACTTGAACAAGAAAAACTTGGAATTACACAGATGACAAACTGCAGGGACTGTGTAAGGAACTTCTTATGTATCCTCGCAACTTATGGTGCTATACAATAGTCCCCCTCTTGTAAGACGACCCTAAGTGCATCAGAAATGTGGTCTCATTGGAGGGATGGCCTCTCTTGAGGGGTAAAAGGAAATTAACCCTTTCAGTGCCAAATTTTGAACTGAGTCAACAGCTTTTCTCGGCACATTGTGCCCAATGCGCCGAGAAAAGCTGTTGACATTGGGCACAATGCGCCCAATGCGTGCCGAGAAAAGCTGTTGACCTGGGGTATTCTCTCTGGAACTATAGGCATACTTGTACTTGAAGGAAAGGTCTTTTTACAAGGAATAGGAATCTGGGATCCTAATGGCAATTCAGTTTGACTTTAGTAGATCAGCTTTAGATGGGATTGGCACTAAAAGAGACAATACCAAACATGCTGTATGGAAAAGTGGCCTCTCATTAGAGGAATCTTATAAGAGTGGACCACTCGACTTGAAAGTCTGAAACTGTTGAGTAAAACTAAGCTTTGCATGGAGTTGCAGAAACTGTTGGGACAGATGCATTTAGTAAACTTACCAAACCCGTATTTGATCAACTTCAATGTAAGAAGGTTAGGTTCACATATTATTTCAAAGTTCTGACAATAATCTTCCATCTTAGTGAAAACTGGTGCTGTAAACATGGCATTAAGTTATTCACAAAATTTTGAAGGCGACGGGCTTCCCATGACCAGTTTTCATTAACAGGTCTCTCTTTCTCTCCTATCAAAACTTACTGTTACAGGTGAATAATTACATTGAACATTTCATAGGTGTGCTCAAAAAGGAAAAAAAGATGTGTATGTTTCTTGTCACAGGCTTAAAAAAGTCCAGGCAGTTTGGTTTGCACTTTTTAAAAACTCAATTGCATTCGAATGTTACACTGTAAACTGCCTAATTTTTCATGTGTGTAGGTGTCAAGCAATTCAATTTTAATATTTGTTTTTTTGCCTTTTCATTTTCATTAAAAAAATGAGATTGGAAATTTTGGAAGGAAGGTTTGGTAACAGGAAATAGGTATTATTTTGCTTGGCCTAGGAATATGACTTGAGTGTGCAATTGTTACTATCCCAGCATGCCCTTTGTCACTGGGGTTAACTCATTCCACTCTAATAGAAGACTGAAGAACAGCTTTCCTTGGCGCGCTCTGGGCGCAATACACCCAGAGCCGCTAAGGAAAGCTGTTGACCATGGGCATATAATTTGAAATGATCTTCCATGCAAGTTTCATCCAAAATTTGAAAAATAATCCATAAATCAATAAAGTATGTTCAATTAGCAGACGACATTTAGATATTAGTGGGAGAAAGCGTCATTAGGGTGGAATGAGTTAACCAGGCATGCTCTCACGGTGTGCCTCCTCTACAATTCTTAATCAAGCATTTTCCATTACCAAGACATGTTAGGAAAGTGAAGTGTACGGTATTTGACTGTTTCTGCCAGGAAAACCTTGGCAGGGTCACAAACTGGGAATAGAATATTTTTAGCTATATTTTATCCAGATTAGCATAGAAATATGCTAATTTTTATCCTTTGAATTTTGCTGAAGGGTATGTCATGATATTAAAAGGGTAAGGTGTGTCCACATTAGGAGGTTAATGGAAACACCAATTTCACCTCAATTCACTGTTGGTGGGGATGTTTTTGTTTGTGTGTGTGGAAAAGTGGTTAAATTGACATTTCTGGTGTGGTGGAGTGCAATGCGACATCATCATGTGATTACCTATTTCTATGGTACAAATATCTGTCAAGAAATGCCTGCTCACGCTGAGTGCTACAAGTTGTCAAAGTACATGTTTATTAAGTATTTGAAGTCAAGATGTAGACTATCACATATTATTCATGTACATGAAAAAAGATACAGCAACTAGTAAGTGAGATCTTTGAAAGACATGAGGCCAGCCTTAAAAATATTTCTGTTTCGTATAACAAGGCCTTGAAAAATTTGATGAGGCAGGGAGGATTTTTTTTTTTTTTTTAATTTTTTTTTTAAACGACATATACCTACTATGTATTACTGCAATATGGGCATCATGCCAGTACGGGGACTGATGGACTTAGTATTGATACAAGATAAACAAGATTCCAGGTTCAAAATTTTTTATTAAAGCAAGAGACTGCCACAGATGAGGTTGTAGCAGGACAATATATGCTTCAGGCTGGTTTGCTGGCGCTGAGACAGAGTAGCCCTACTGTAAATACACCTTGGCTTGGCTTGAATTGGGGTGGGTCTTTTGCTATTTTAAACATGCACATGTACAGGGCTTCAAGAAACAAAGGATTAGCGTAATTATAAAGTTGCCTTTTTAAAATATCACAGAAGAAAAAGAGTAAGATATCAAATACAAATGTGCAGTTTTAATTTTCACTTGACAACAGCAGGGGAGGGGAGGGGTGTATGATGAGGGTTCCGAGAGTAAATATTACAAGTCATGAACACGCCTCTTTTGTGTGTATGTGCAGGGACGTGGATTAAGAGTTTTATCGCTATATGGTCAAGTCAGATTTAATCTCGGGCAATTTGAAATTAATAGGTACTTGCCCAGTCGGGCAACCAACTTTTTTTTCGCTGGGAACTCTATTCCTCAATTTTTCATGACACAGTTACAAGTTGCAGTTGTTTGCAAGGCTGGCTATGGGGGGGGGGGGGGGGAGGGGGTCTAATCACTTAAAAAATCAGAGCTTTCACAGCACGCGCGTGGGGCACCGATAGGTGATAATAATCGCTAATTGATAAACATTCCAAGTTAAAACAATTAGTTGGTCCGCAGTTGTATTCATCAGAACTTTATCTCTGTCAACACAAGCAGACATTTTCACTGTCGTACACTACATACGATTATGTTACGATAGCAAAGGTACCAGCAGTAATTATCGGTTTGCTGAGCAGGGTCACACTTCTCACCGTCAGTGTGATCTGCCCCAACGATGTCAAAGCAGGGTCAAAATACAATAAAATTTACATGGCGAATTCATCTGCAAATTAACATCAAATGCCATTTATCGGTGGGTTCTAACAGTGTTGGAAAAAATAGGTGCCTTGACATGACTTCCAGTCACACGCAAGTGACAGCGCGGAGTGGATCTGCGGTGAACTGACCAAGTCTCGCGGACTGATTTGGGACACATTCGGCTATTCCCGCTATCCCCTTCCTTTGCGTATTTGCCTGTGAGTGTGACTCCAAATAATTGTTGCAATTAACACTGGAATATTTATTTACGCATGCTGCAATATAAACAAAGCTTCCCGTTTGTGTGTTCCCTCCGTAAATTACGACTGATTCACACATGTTCACTGGGCGGGAGCCATGATGAAAACATTGTAACACGAGTCGTGATTGGCTCATTTTTGCATGTGACTCAATTGACCAATGGGGTGATGTGTTGTGCATCAGACCACATGGCCAAAGCAGCTGTTTGTGTACAGTTGCAGGAAAGATGGCGACGGTGCGCACACTCGATTTCTGATTTGAAATATTAAAATTTTCGTTTGAATTTGATTTAGGAACACCTTTTATTGCAAGGAACTTGCCAATACTGTAGATGCAAATTTACTACGATGTACCGATAGCATTCATGGTGGGTACGCAAACGATATGCGTTTACAGAACTGCAAAATGGGGCGGGCGAGTAGTGTTAAATCAAGCCTGAAAAAAATTTTTTTTTGCACTGTTGAAAAAAATATTCTAACCGCAACGTTTTGCGCACACCGGGCACGTTATACGAAACAGAAATATTTTTAAGGCTGGCCTGATAATTATGTGTCAGAAACCTTGGCCTATGACTCTGTCATCCTTGAAGAGGCCAAAAACTTCAGTTTTTGCAGTGCAGGGTTTGTGTTATGACGTGGAAGTGATTTGGCAGAAATTTGTTTTGTCTGTAAAATGAGGAAAAAATAAAACAGGTAAAGCTCTCATGAATGTCCACATGGAATTATGGCATTTCTCAAATGGTTGTGTCGATATTATGATATTTTATGACAGCACAGTTGTCTTTTGAGAGACCGCCCTTGGGCTGGTCAAAATGTGGTCACACAAAGCAGGTAGCCTGTCAGTGGAAATCAAATAATGCATAAAATGTAGCACTGTAGGGGCCTGGTACATGTTGTGTTGATAGGCGGATGGTCTCTCAAAAGAAGGATAACTGTATAGTATGTGTAGGTGGATGAGGGCCTGATAAGGCTACATCCACAGCACTTTCCTTCACCACCATGTGATTTCTTAGTGACCTTTATCAATGTGCTCACTCAATCACTGGTAACTGTCTTTTCAGTCTTAGATTTTCAACTTGGCTGGAACACAAGTTCACAGAGTGGAGTGTAATTTTGTGAAGTCATTGGCACGTGTGTACAGAGCTGATGTAGCTTCACCGTCATCTTTATTTTCAGCACCTGAACTCATGTTACCATGGTTACAGGGGTGTTGTTACCTTCCGTAGCAAGAAACACTAGATTTATCACCTGTACGGAAGGATTTTATAATGCTGAAGCCTTCAGTGTTACAAAATGTTAGGGATCAAAGGGTCAATCAAGCTAATTCCAAATATTCATCATCATCTTCATTGTACATGTAGTTACATTTACAATTCACAAAACAGTTGAACTTATTTGGCCACTTGGCTTGAAGAGTCCCATTTTAACCCTTTCCCCTCAAATTGACACTTGAGTCAACAACTTTCCTTGGCATGAGTTGGGCACTAAGTGCCCAACTCATGCCAAGGAAAGTTCTTGACCTGGGGTATGTGATCTTGGTAGGGCTCATATACAATTTCCAGTCAAAATTGTTTTTCATTACCGTTGAAATTAGTTGAAAACACTGAAGCAGACGACATTTGACCACCAGCCGGTTTTGGCTGGTTTTGGAGGGAAAGGGTTAACCTCTGTAAAAGTGGCCAAAACTGCCTGGCTGGTGGTCAGATATGGTCTGCTTCAATGTTTTTTGATGATTTTCAGCTCTTGTGTAAAACATTTTGAATGAGAATCATAGATGAGAACACATAAAGATATTATGATAGGGGTCAACAGCTTTCCTTCGTGAGGATCGGGCACTGGCTTCCAACCCCTGCCAATGAAAGGCTTATCTGTATATAAGGGGGAAAAGGTGAAAATACAGAACACTGCAAGACTGTTTTGATACAAATTGTTGGTGATTCACGATACCTTGAAATGTCCATCAAAATCTTGGGGGGGGGGGGGGCAGTTGTTGGGATTGAAGTCTCTATATTGCAACAAAATATTTGTGTCAGAAAAATTGATTTTGTAAGAGCAATTGATAAGGGGGAAGGAAAGTGACAGGTTGTCAACTTATGACTTCACTCTTTCCTTGTGAATGTGCTTTGAGTTGACATGACAATATAAGATTCATATTCTTTGTAAACAGACCTTTTGTTAAAGTACCATTTAAAATGCCTACAAGAGAGCATAGACCATGAAAATTGTCCAGGTCAATAGTTGTTCTTGACATGCTTTTTGGGGCATTGCCTCCAAAGTGCACCAAGGATAGCTGTTGGCTCAGTGAAAACTTGGCACTGAAAGAGTTTTAAAAGCGTATAAAATCTGTTGTTGCAGTGAGGCCGTATGCATGAGCTTCCAATGGTGACGAGGAGAGTACTCAGGTAACAGTGGAGTAAAACCGCATTAACGCAGCACCATGGCGTCTGCTGCTGATGCCATAGACCAGTCTTCCGATGATGATGGCCCAAAGCAGGTCGATCCAAATACTGGGCAAGGTGAGTACATGAACCCAAGCTTTTAATGAAAGTACAGTGATCTATGTTGTAAATTTCAGCATCAGGGGATCAAAAGGGTTAAAAAAAAAAAATCAGGCAAAGATCCCTCAGCCACCAACATCTTGACTCCATGGTGACCTTGAAATAGGTCAAAGTCGATGAATGTCAAATTCATCCAAGCTTTCGATGAGATGCTTCCACAGTGCAAGTTTCGTGGTGGTAGCTCAATATGTTTTAAAAAAAACTATCGCCTCTGCAATGGTAGTAGACAGCAACAATACCCGTCAGCGTATGAGGCCAATGGATAAAACACTTTCAACCTGTGATGATAGGCATAAAGTGTGTAAACCAAGCTGTAAATATATGTACTGAAGTTTAGAGAAAGTGTTATCATGTAACTGTGTCAAAGGTCAGATTCTGGTTGGTATGAGTGACCTTGACCTCTTTCCACATCCATGTTATCAGTGCTTCAGACTGTCTAGTGGTGGATTTTTGGTTTCATGGGCTTTTTGAACTTGACTGTGCATGTGACACAAATGAGGAAGATTATAAGAACAAAGGTAGTGTTATAACTGTCAAATTGTAACATTGAAAAGTATATGTTTAGATTCTTTCACAAAAGCCCTTTGTCTGACATAAAGTTGTCATGCCTGCTTGTAGATGTACTCAAATATATTGTCAGCAAGTGCAAAACACAAGGGTATTCATTGTTAGTAAATTTCATCAGGGACACACATGTGTGTATGTACATCCCTGGTTTCACTCACGGCAAATTTATAGCAGCATGTACAGTAAAAACTCATCATAATTACACCATCTGTTCCTTAAGAAATGTGTCAGATAACTGAATATGTCAGATAAAAGAATCAAACTACAAAGAAAATGGACTTTTGCCATTCAAAACTTGTGTCATTATAATGAATATGTCGGATATCTGATTGTCGTTATAATATGATTTCACTGTATTCCTAAAAGGCCTCTTGTAACTTGCTGAGAGCTTATGATGGGTAGATTTCCGTGTGGATGTGTTTGTTTCACAGGATCTGAATGAAGTGACAATGGCATACACAAACTCTGGTTTAAAAGGGCTTTAATTCAAATCAAGTACCAACATGCCCTAACTTCAGGGATGTGAGGTTCCTCCTTTTTGTGTTCAAAATAAAAGTGTCAAGATGTCATGAACTTTGCCTTAAATGTGAAAATATGACATGCTTTGGTGTATGTAGAGAGTGGGGTAGCGGTCTTCATCCCTTCCTGTTTCAGGTCAGTCTCATCCCTGTAACTTGATACACTCCACCCCACCCTCACCCCTCAACAAAGAAGAAGAAAAAAACATTAATTCCAATGTTGAAGATCTAACAATACTAAGTCAACATCTTTATATATGCTCGGGTCCTTATTATGATTCACAGCTGATCACAAATGACAGGGTGGCAGACTTCTTGACACTAGGAGGAAGTCTTCACCCTTTCATAAATATCGTTGATGGTGCTGTCTATCACTGACTTACACAGTCACGTTGCCGTGCATATTGTTGTCAACTTTGCGTGACACACCCATTTTTGACGCACCTTCACGTGGTCCTTTATGTTTCCTTTGTCCATACTCCACTTTGAAAAGTTTTTGTTTTGGTTCTGATGGAGATGCATCCATGTTGTGGTCAACCTTTTCACCCAAGGCCAGTGGGCAAAAGGTCATCTGTGGTGACCTGTGTAATGATGCAACAACTACAGGCCACAGCATCGTAGCAGGGTTCTTTGAGTCTTCAATTTACAAAAGTGAAAACTGAGGTAATGTGTCTAATTTCGATATTTCAGAAACATAGATTAGTGGCAGACGTAGACTGAAATGTTGAGAAAATTTTATAGTGTTGTAGCATTTACCACGTTATTTCTTTCCAATTCTGGGGGAAACCCTGTACAGTGCTCTAAATATTCATGTCCTCCTACCTGTGATGTAACATGCAGTGACTACATAAATTTGCTCTGCAGAAGAGAATGTGTCTGATTGTGTGTGTGTGTGTGTGTGTGTGTGTGTGACATTTGTGTCAGGGCTATAGCTTTCTGATTTTTTTATGTACTTTCATGAAACATCACACAAGTGTATAAGGACCCAAGGATGTGTCAAGCAAGAAAAGTAGGTCAGTAGGTCACTTATCTAGGTCACACTGGCTGTAGATGGAGAGGAGCAAAGAACTTCGAACTCACTTTATATGACATAAAATAACATGCAAGTACATTGTACACCAGACATGAACATACACAAAAAATTCCAGCTATATGCAGTTGCATAATAGATATACAGTTGTTCATTTGTTATGTTGATAGAATATCAGGTACGCAAAGTAATTTGTAGGGTGACAATTAAGGTATGTCATTGCCGGCTACATTGTCAAATGAACCGGTCCATTGCCTGCAGAATATCTCGTCAGCATCACTGCGAGTGTAACTCTGTTTTCGTGGTGGATTTCATGTATTGATGACATCAAAGTGATGCAGGATATTTAACTTTTTGAGATACAAAATGTTTAATCCTTTTGCTCTCAAGTAAAACGGGCAGATTTGTTTGGGCAGCATGCTTGGCCCCAGTGCCCTTTGACCTGATGGATACCTTTATACAACTAACAAGGACATATCCCTTTAATTTACCATATTGGAATGTACCCCAAAATGGTATGGTACACATGCGAGATATCCCCAATGTTGAAACTTGTACTGCTTTTCAGTACAGTCCTGTCTTTGAACACTTTTTCATACAGTGACCAAGTACTTTCTGCATCAGGTAAAAATGTGTATTGCCGGAAGGGTGACCGGGCTGAATGTTGTGATGCCAAATGTATATTTGATGTGTACTATATTTGCAATAGAACATAGTTTTCATAGGTCATTGAGTATAGGGCAAGTTAGTACAGGAATTTAAACTGTTGTGGACGGTCTCTATGTGCAATTTAGGGTCCTGTAGATTACCATGTAGCCATATAACTAAGGAACAAATTGCAAGAGGGTGAAGGCATTGAACCATTTAAAGAGTTGGGGTAAAATGTATAATAAAGTCCTGTATTTGGTTGTGTTTGGTCTGTTGACATCATATGTGCAGCCAATGAAGTGAGAGGATCCCAACAGCTGAAGATGGTAGTCTGTCTCATGGTTATGTTTTGGTGGGTATAGATCCACAGTGTTGTTTAATTCTTCCTGGTACCAAAAACCAATTTATGGTTTATCTTTTTACCTGTTCACTTAATTGGTAAGGGGGTGGGGTGGAGGGTGGCACATGGATCAGCAGGTACTGTGATGCAGTAACCTCCAGTAGTTCTCTGCATTGAACGTTGGGGCCTTTTACTCCAACAAAAACCTTGAGTGGGAGTCTGGTTCCATTACATCCCTCAATGTCTGGATCTGCCCTTGAGTTTGGCATGTTCAGTAATGGTGTACACATGTGGTCACGTCAGACCTGTTTTAAATCTTTAAAAAAAAAAAAAAGAAAAAATGAAGGCGCACTTAAACTGGAGGATGTAAAAAGAAAATCTGTGATCGATCTTGGCTGATGGATATATCTGGTGGCACATGTTGAAGATTGTTCTCCCCCCCCTTACAAAACCATTGAATATCAACATATGTGACTTTTAAACATTTGAATTAAGACAAAATAAACAAGTTTCTGTCTGTTAATGAATGGTATCCCTTTCATGGGAAAAAAGAAAGTGTAAAGCCCTCCTTTCTTACCATTAAATTTGAAGGAAAGAAAGTTTTACAAATAAAGAAAAAAGGCATACCTCCCTACCTCAAGTTGAAAATACCATGTAATCAAAAACAGGGATATTGGATCGTAAACTTTTTCTTTCCCAGCCCACAGATGACTCAGTCTTATTTCAATTGGAAAAGGGTTAAAGCCATTTTACAATGATTCATAGAGTGTACATCCTGGATGTGTGTTTGCAAATATAAGATAACTCATTCAATATGGGTCCCTGATTTTTTGCGTATATTTACCTGGATTTAAGACGACAGTTGCATATCTAAATTCTTCATGAAAAGAGCTTTCATTCAAGGACCAACATGCCTATAGTCTTAAAGGAGGGCACTCATTACGTTGTATTTTAAGTGTTTTGGGAACTTCATGTCAGGCACTTACCACATGTAAAATGGTTTATTTATATTTTATTCCATATTTCTAAAATCTGCATTTTAATGTTGCTGAAATCAGCTTTACCTGTCAAATTACCGGAAGCGGCAAACCTATGGAAGATCAAAGGCGATTTCGCGGATCACGTGAGTCCTACTTCTGCACCTAGTTATTTTTACTTGATGAGAATAAACTCCTAGTTTCAAATTGAAGTGGTCGGAAATGTAACGAAAACTAATAATATATGTCAATGTATATGCAGCAGTTGTTTAAAACTGTTTTTAATAACTCATTTTAGCGAGAAAAAAGCAACGTTTACGAGTCATGATATGTCACGTCTTTCCTCGCGCAATCTTGGACATATTTATAGCCAAATTTGGAAACAGCGGTATTCTGCAGCCTTCTACACCTCCGTGCGGTAGAGAGTTCCAAGTTTTTCATCGACTGCGAACAGACGAAAATGCCAAGGTGTGTTTCGTGCGGTGGCACAGCCACCGAATATCCAGAAAGATATTTTCATTCTTGGCCAAAAGACACATCATTAGCAGATAAATGGAATGCTATTATGAAAATCCCAGAAGAAGTATTGGCAGCATACAAAAGCACGAAGTTGTGTTCAGCGCACTTCAAGCTGCGTGACGAATTCCGAACGTTTGATAACTCCCGGAGCTCATATTATCGCTCACGTTACACGGTCACGATTTACGACCGATTATCATGAACGGAGTAAATACATTGATAAATAATAATTGATTTGATTGAAACACATAACATATGCATATTCTTTACGTCGATAACGACCTCGGAAACAATTTTCATAATTTGAAGTGGCTTTGTGTTGAACAATGATCATGGTGCGCTTGGCTTCGTTATCAACCAATGGCTATGATTGGCCAGTTGTATAGTCGCTTCTAATTGGTCCGACATCTCGACTGGCTTTCCGTAATGGTGAACTGCTGGTAATGTGGGGGTTTTAATATTAGGCAATAAACATCGGAAATTTGTGAAAATTAATAAAATAAACATCAGATATGAAATCCTGATGAAAAATCCTTTCCAATGATGTATAATACAACGTAAGGAGTGCCTTCCTTTAAGTCAGTGGTTCTGTCACTGCCTGGGAAGTCATGCTGCAGCTGCTACCATGGCAGCTGCAGCATGACTTGCCAGGCAGTGCCAGAACCACTGACCAAGGCCTGTGACCATAGTATGGAATGAGTTAACACCAGTAATGATGACTGAGTTGTGAAATTGAAAGTGCTTAGTTCTGGGTAAGCGTTAAATAAGAGTCAAAAGATGGACCATCGCTCACTTTAGTCCAGGACACTGATCAGTGACTGGTTCTTGCATTACATGGAAAGAGATGCCCCAGGTACTCTTGCACTGTCATAGCCAAGATAGGAAATGTTAACAGCTCGTTGACATTATGTATTTACACAAACTTGCTCAGGTTCAAGTGCACCAAAAACAAAAACAAAAAATAATAATAATAACAAAAGGAAAAAAAAAGTTGAACAATCTGAAATGTACACAGCCCTTTGTTATTTCTTATTTACACAAACTTTGTAGGTCACTTTTAAAATGTGGTCCCAAAAAAAAAAAAATTGAAAACATTATGAGTGTTAGTAGGAGTATGATTTTTCCAAAAAGATAAAATAAAAGGAAATGTAGGCAGCCAGAGTAAAGAATGTGTCTGCCAAATCATTCATAGCTTGGCACTCTCTGTCCGGCTAATGTTTAGCCCAATAGTCTGCGTAAAGTATTCTGCCTGCATATGATTATTAATGACCAATAGCAGAACTTGCCGTAAAGACCACCTGTCATGGGAGACCATCTCTGTGTTAGAACTCTTTTCGCTGCCTCTCCTTCTCCGCTCCCACCCCCCCTTTTTTATGCGACTGGACTTCCCATCAAAGGCTGTCTTCCAGATCAAGTATTGATATTATGAGTAGTTGATACCAGGATTTAAATGTACTATTTCATTCAGTGCTTGCTAGTGATTAAAATTTTATTTGATGTGAGATTGGCAAGTCATGTACTTCATGGTGATACAAGATTGAAATACATTAATTATAACAACTCTTTGTGTTACCAGATTCTTGTCAGAATTTCTAATCAATGCATTATTGGTGAGCACCAATTCAGGTGTGTCGGTGCATTTTCCATAGAGGATATATCATGTATATATTCAATGTTGATTTTACATTTGTTTGAGTACAAAGCCTGAGCACATGATGATGAGAAGCACATTAGGCAGGTAATGCGCATACAGGTACACAGAGAAGATGACACATAACTGACTCATCCTCACCCTCACCCAGACACATGTGTTGACAAGCTACAGAAGGAACCCTGACTGTAACAGTTAGTAGGTGATGTCAGTAACATATTGGCACCACAGGGAACAGCCACAGGGCTCTGTAGTCCTGTTTATATGTGGCAGTCCTCAGGGCTAGTAGATTTGGTATTTTGCTAGCCCTCCATGTAGACCAGCATGTCCATCTCTGCATTTCCCATTTGGAAAACCAAAATTTTTTATTGTCCCCAGAGCTAGTGCTTTGAAATTATAATTTGCCCTGATTGTAATTTGGCCTTTCCCAGCCTAGCAGACATGTAAATTATGGAGCCCTGGGTCTAGTTAGTGTCCACTTGTTACAGCTGGAGCCAATAGCAGGGATGACGATTTTCTGTTTTGTGTTTAAGACATAGAATTTTCCATTTTTGACTCTTCATCTCTTGGATATTTCCCAGATTTTATCACCAACGTTTCCCCGTGTCTCCCCCCCCCCCCCCCCCCATTTCTAGCTGACCTGGAAAACATGCATTTGATTGCCACACCATTTGAGATTGATAGCTTCCAGCACCAGGGAACCTCACTTCTGGCTTCGATTTACACCCAGAATACCACCCTATGAAGCCAGAATAACATAGATGCAGCCTGAGTCATTCCTTTCAGGGCCTTTCCTCGCGAATTAGAAAGAGGAGAGGGCTTCAGTGTGGGAGCAGTGGAATAATATGGACAGTACGGTATTAATATTAATGCATGCACATTTCGCGACTACCATGATGCTCTTTCCTGTGGAAACAAAAGTTTCTCTGGAATTGCAAGATTAAAAATGACGGCGCCCTCAATAATGCTTATCATGCTTGTAAATAGGTCAATGAGGTTAGTTTTAGGCATGATTTTTACCTTCATAACGAAAGAATATGCCAAATTATTTCTACATGATTTGTTCTTTCATTTGATTTTTTTCATTTACTTCAGAAATTTGACCGCATTCCGTTAAATTATGCGGGAAAAATAACTTTTCGGTTTTTGGTGGTTCATTCCACAATTCCCTTAGGATTTTCTGGAGAAACGGAAAATCATCAGCCCTGCAATAGAGGGGATGAACTTCCAGCTCCATTTATTGGTCCCAAAATAGAGACCAGTCCCAGTGCATACAAAAAAGTGACAAGTGTATTTGAAGTTCAGAAGATGGTGACTGAGTCAGATGCCATAAAGTAAAAGTGGAGGTGGGCAGGTAGAGGAGCATGCTCTGCTGGGGAACATTTTGAAAGTTGGTCTTAAAATAATGTATGCTGTGTCAACCTGTGGGCGATTTTGTCAAGACACGTATTTGTTGGTGAGGGCAAGGTAATGTTTCATTTTTATGGACAAAAAGCCTGTAATCTTAGTTTATGTGGTGTTTGCATGAAAACTATATTTTATGTTCGGAATGAGCAGGACTGAAACCTAGAACCTTTGGCACCAGTCGCCCAGCTGAAATGGGAAACGCACATATCCACTCGACCAAATCCCCATTCTCAAAAAAGAATGGTTCAGTGGAGGTAGTTATGTGCGAGTGCCATATCAACACGGTTATACAGTTTAAGTACTGAGTCTGCATTTATTTCCAGAATCGGGGACTTAAATCCACCAGCATTAAGGAAATGCCAAAAATATATATTTTATGAAATCTGTATTGTGGTGAGTAGTCAGGAGTCAGGAGATGTCTAATAACAGGCATGTGAGATTTCAGCTGTTTAGCTAATTTCAGCTATTTTAACACCTGATGTGAGCTAAATTGATCATATATTTCCATCATATTTCATATTAGTTCAGCTATTTCTCTGTAGATCTGGCCACTCAGATGTCAGTGGTGAGAACCTGCACAATTCAGGACACACAACCACACTGCATGTAGTGTCTAAAGCCAAATATATACAGATAGCAAAACAAAACATAAATTTGCATACAGAATGGCAGCACATCTGGCTTATTAATGCAGAAAGTGGGTGTGTCACATATCAAAAATAAACAGAACCACGTTCTTGTTTTTTGGCCAATAATCTTTAACTCATTCCATACCTGTCCCTGATTTTTCCGTATATTTACCTAGATTTAAGAGGACAATTGCACATTTAAATTCATGAAAAGAGCTTTCATTCAAGTACCAACATGCCTATAGTCTTAAATCAGTGGTTCTGGCACTGCCTGGCGAGTCATGCTGCAGCTGCCGCAAGGGCATCAACCTGTCTACCTCTGCAGCAACCAACCTGTACTAAACTGGATAGAAGTGTCAGGACCTAAGTTTTCCTGAAATAGGCCACAGTCCTAGGCAAGCTACATTCCATGTATGCACATTCCCAGATATTCATTATAATAGAGCACAAGACCTCTCTCTTGAATATTGGCAGGTGGGATCCCGTACATGTAGGCCAAAGTCCTTATAAGCTGTACTGTACTTCACTTGTGGTCCAGGTCAAAGTGAGGTGTTTAACTCATTCCATACCAGTCCCTGATTTTTCCGTTTACTTATCTAGATGTAAGACAACAAGTGCATATTTGAATTCTTCATTAAAAAAGAACTTTCGTTCAAGTACCAACATGAGTATAGTCTTGAGTGAGTGGTTCTGGCACTGCCTGGCAAGTCTTGCTGCAGCTGTCCTTGTGGCAGCTGCAGCATGACTTGCCAGGCAGTGCCAGAACCACTGACCAAGGCCTGTAACCATAGTATGGAATGAGTTAAAGGCCTGTCTACAGGGACTTAGGCTTAACCATACAGTGACCTGGGGCCAACATTAAAATAAATATAGGGGATCAATGCAGAGACCTGATACTAAAAGGTGACAACACTGTCTTTTCAAATTAAGTTAGGCCTATCATAGGCTTAAGCATAAAACTGATAAGCCACTACGGGCCTAGATCTCTGATACTTATTTCAACAAGTAAAAAGTAGGCCTAATAAGCGTAACATAAATTCTAAAGTTTGATATCTATAGAGCTGATTAAGCTGAAAGATATCATTGGGGTACATTTAAAAGATTTTTTAATGTCCGCATGTTTGGATAGAGCATAGGGCCTATGAGGTAGGCCTTACCTTTGCCTACAATGAGAATTAATATGCCTACTTGAAAATATGATGTCATCTCAACAAACCAAATGTTTGAAAACTTGCACTGAGAAAATACACTTGTTGCTCATGATTTAAATGCAAGTATATTGCGGCATCTTTGTATTCGACTGTATGAAAAACATATCATGCTGGGTTTTCCTGTATCAATGGGTTTCTTAGCAACCAATGACATAGGTCAAGCTCTTGTAGGCTTCCATTTAAGTTAACTCTACATGTACCTTACACTGTAGGCCAAGTTACAAAAATAATAACCAGGTGAACATGCAGCCAGCCAACAAATCATATGTAAGGGTATTGGTCTCACATATAGATCAAGTGCTGATATATTGAGGTTTTGTTCACAATTTTTTGGGGGAAAAACTCATTCTTTTGATTGACACAAATGGTAGACTAAATATAGATCTAGCAAGATCCCAGCTCTCAAAGTCGCATTGGCTTATAACCTTGCAGAACACAGCACAGCTCAGGGGAAAAAATTTAAACATTTTTTTAGATCAGAGAAATATCATTCAACAAAGGTTTCACTCCAAAGCAGTGTGGACAGATCGATGATTGCCTGTTTCCACACCCACTGCAAGTGTCATGATCAGCTGCACTCTGTTCTGTACGTTGCGCGTTCTGTATATATTGCTCTTTAAGTTCAGTTTTTTTAATGATAGAGTGCATTAACATGAAAGAGACAGCATTAGAGACTGACAAATAGGAGAGACTACTCTCAGAAGAAAACTGAGAAAAAAGTGGTGGGGTGGGAGTGGAGTATATTAACCCTTAAAGCGTAGGTTTAAGACTGAGTCAACAGCTTTCCTCAGGGCACATTGTCAGGGCACATTGTGGACAATGTGTCGTCAGGAAAGCTGTTGACTAAGACTACTTTTGGTTTAGATTAGGCTTGCTGGTATTCAAATGAAAGGTATCTTCATGAGGAATTTGAATCTTTTAACCATTATTTGTTTAATGGTAAGGAGAAAGCTACTATAGCCATGATTACCACTTTAAGGGTTAAAATTTACCTTACCAATTTGTGACTGACATTGCCAGTTTATGAATGATGTGCAAATATACAGTGATCTCTAAACACCTTACTGTAGGGTTTTAGCAGCTTCCTTGCCATGTTAGGTTACCAAGGATGGTACTTGTTTCTAATGTAGCTAGGGCTAACATGATTGATGCATAGCTACTGCTGGTGAAATGACAAAGGCAAAAAGTTTGAGGTTTGGTCCAGTGCCAAAAAAAGTTGAGAATCAATTGGACCAGGCTGCTTTGTTCAAACTGAAGGACAGTGAATATTGATTGCTGTATTGACATTACACAGGGAACTTGGATGGATTCCTCTAATTATACACCCTTTGGAACTGTATCCTCAAAGAAAATAATCAATTTTAAAGGCAGCAATGACCGCTGGTGACAGTTTGTTTGGGCTGTGCATTTCAAGTAGCTCAGGTCACTGTAGTCTGACCATAAAAGTGCAGTACACCTTTTTTATCACCAAAATGTAGCAGCAGCCTATTAGATTATGAGAGTCTACGCAGCCAATATAATTCTGAAAAGGCTGATCTCCATGACAGTGTACCTCTGAGCCTTACACAATGACCACCATTCATATCACAAGACTTTGACCCCCTACCTGCCCTGGTGACAATTTCTGTGTTTTTATGTAGTGACCTGCTGAAACCTGCTGATGTTTTCCTGGAGGGAACTGAGAAAAGAAGTGCGGATGTTTTGGAATGTAATCGGAAGAAATTAGATGAATGATGTCAGGGTTACAGATACTCTCTCTCTCTCTCTCTCTCTCTCTCTCTCTCTCTCTCTCTCTCTCTCTCTCTCTCTCTCTCTCTCTCTCTCTCTCTCTCTCTCTCTCTCTCTCTCTCTCTCTCTCTCTCTCTCTCTCTCTCTCTCTCTCTCTCTCTCTCTCTCTCTCTCTCTCTCTCTCTCTCTCTCTCTCTCTCTCTCTCTCTCTCTCTCTCCCCCTCCCTCCCTCCCTCCCTCCCTCCCTCCAGGAACAAAGTACCATAACATCACTACAAAATATATGCAACTTCAGTCTGAATAGCGTTAACTGGTGCCTGTAACACAGTGAAGTAAAGCAAGCAATTGCTACAGGTGTTTGGTTAACCCTGTCTCAGTTTTTGGATAGAATAGCAGAAGCAACAGTTTCCTCTGGTGTGTGTTTTTAGTGTTAAGTACCCCTACTGTGCCAAGGAAAGCTGTTGACTCAGGCCAGGTGTACTCTCTTTTTAAGTCGTGTCAACAGTGATCAGACTTTTAGTTTTAGGGGAATTGAGGGAAACTGTTCAAACAGACAGTGCTTGACATAGGGGAGCTGTGGAACAAATTAAGCTACAGGGGGTTAACAGTGATCAGACAGCAGAACAAAAGGTACACTGTTGACGTAACATATACAGCCCCTGGCACCAGACCACATTGTTTTGTCAGCTAAACCACACCAATTTGAAATCACAGGGCTCTCATTTAGAAAGTAACCAGTAGATCACCTTTTCTTGCTGTGTACATGGTGTAGGCAGATTTAGTCACATGCAAATGTCTGGATTGGGTTACCAGACACTGAAACTTCCACAAATGCCTTAAACTATGGCAATATCATGCACAGGGGAACCAGTGTATTATAACCATGCTTGGGACTACAGAATTGTGCTTGCCATAGACAGGAGGTCACAGTATTAACCCTTTCCCTCTTAAATCGGCCAAAACGAATGGTAGTCAAATGTCGTCTTCTTCAGTGTTTTCAGCTAATTTCAACAGCAATGAAAAACAATTTTGTCTGAGAACTGTAGATGAGCCCTATCAAGATCACATGCCCCAGGTCAACAGCATGAGTTGGGCACTTTCTTAGTGCCCAACTCATGCCAAGGAAAGTTGTTGACTCAAGTGTCAATTCGGGGGGGGGGGGGGGGGGGGTTTGAAGGGGTCAAATTACAGTGAAATGAGCAAGCCTAAGATTGCCAGAATAGACAGGATGTTGTGTGATGCAGGTGGTTGCTAGAGCCATTTCCTCTGTGGAAACCTACCTTATATACAACCAAAATCAGTCACATATTTTCTAAGCATACTACCCTGACTCCATGTTAAGTGGATTCATGTGCATAAGAACAACCCTTCTCCCACTGTGTAAAACCATTGGAATATGCACTGGTTAACTCACTCCACCCTGATAAAAGACCGAGTCAACAGCTTTCCTTGGCACACTCTGGGTGCAATGGACCCAGAGCACCCCAAGGAAAGCTGTTGACCATGGGCATATAATTTGGAATGATCTTCCATGCAAGTTTCAACCTAAATTTTGACAAATAATCCCGAAATTAGTAAAATACAATTAGCAGACGACATTTAGATAGTAGCAGGAAAAAGTATCATCAGGGTGGAATAAGTTAATTAGTCATGTTAGTATGGAAAACCATGACAGTTAATGTTTGATTTTGAAAGCTTGGAAACAGCAAGATGGATTGAATAACAATAAATTGTTGGTTATCAGAATAAAAAGGAAAGCAAAAGTATTTGAAAGAACACCATTGTATTTTCAGAACATAAAACTTTGGGCAAAGTGCCCAGAGTGTGTAAAATCATTATTTGTTTTCAGGTATTGTTTTCACACATTTAACGTACACAAAATAACTTGCACATGTTGCTAGTCCTGTCAATTGCATGACAGCCACATTTCATATTCAGATATTCCAGCCTGGCGGCTGCAGTCCAGCAAAACCTGTAATCCAGCACTTCAAAAAAGCAGCTGTTATATTTTTTTTCTGTCATGGTGTGACCCATAAACATGTCAGGTATTCATCGTGCTGTTTTACCTGTAGTTTACAGTATAAAGGATGCTTCATCAGTGTCTGGGCTCAGTTCAGTGATTCGCTGAGAGCTATAAATGTGCCACAGAGGTTAACCTTGCATGAACTTCATCATACCTGTGGTGCTCCATATTAACCCATTAACCCTTGGTGGTAACTCACTGTTACCTGTATTGTTTGAGGAACAAGTTGTTATAGTACAGGAGAATTTCATATCAATTAAGGACCAGCGAGAAAAGAAAAAACAAAAAAACAAAAGAGGCAAGGCAGTTCCTTCTGGAGCAGGAAAGACTTGCCTGCTTGGCCAGACCTTCATGTAGCTGTAAATATCTTGGGAAGGTGAACAGATGGCAGTCTGCACAGAAGCCAACAAAAGTCAACAGTCTTAAACAGTGAATGGGTTGAGCAGGCAAAAAAAGCAAAGAGATGGGGTTTGCATTTTGACCCCCATCCTGGTATATACAGAAGAAATTTAAAAACACATTGTACTATAGAATCAAATAATTCCACCTAAACACAAGTTGTCCTGAACTAAGACATTTTCTTGTTGCCACAACATAACATTTGATATGAGGTGTATTTCCAGCTGATTTAAACAGAAGTTTTGTTGTTTTTTCGGCTGACACACGTGATGTCGTTACTATTATTTTTTTGTAATGAAAAGCAAAGGACATGCTTTGTATAGTCACTCATCTGCTCAGTCATCTGATCCATGTTTTTGTTACATTTGGATGCTGCAAAAATTTGGCAGTCGATATACTTCAAATGTGTTGCAGATGCATACTTCTGTGCTTTCAGTTTCAGTTTCAGTTCAAATTTGTACAATGTGTTGCAGATGCATACTTCTGTGCTTTCAGTTTCAGTTTCAGTTCAAATTTATACTTTACATATGTTTGTAAAAAAAAAAATGTGTTGAACAAATTTGTGTTTTACATATGTTTGTAAACTAAAAAAAATGTGTTGAACAGTGTTCAAAATTCTTAAAACAAGAAGACTCTGATATCAGCTTGCACTCGTTCATATTGTGGTAACCAGATGAGCCCCTGGTGGATTTTGAAGCAATTGGCTTGGCAGTTTTGGACATAACAACAGAGCTGAATTTTTTTCATTCTTTTTTATTTTGAAAGTCCAAGCAAAAAGATGTATGATATATCAGGAAATGGTAACTGTGCCACCTGGTGAACAAAGTTGGTGGCCACCTGGTCCAGGTGCACAGTTGTGATAAATTTTGCTTGAAAGACTCCAGGTCTGTATTTCAATAACATTTTTTTAAGCTTTTATATCTTGACCTGTTATTTGATGAATAGAAAGAAAAGGTGAGCACATGTAGTGTGTCGTGAACAAGAGCGGATATGGTTAAAGCTAGCCTAGGGATGGGTTAGAGACAACGCATAGCCTGGAGCATCCTGCAGATGTTGTGACCACTTTTGTCTTCTTCATCATGCTAATATTTGTTAACCCATGTAATGCTGAAATGCCTCAGTTGCAGTTTTTAGTATTTGTTTTGGCCAACTTGTGTAGCAATGAAAATAAGATGATTTTCATGTGAATATCATGCATATTAAATTTGTCATCTAAATGTTGAAACTAGCCTCATCAAGGTTTTATACAGATCCTGTGGGAGACAAGTTTATAGGAGACGACCAGGCTGAGCATTATCAAGTCACTCAGAAACCATCTGTCTTAAGATCAGTAAATATTTATTTGTTTAATCATTGCCCAGGTGATACATAATTATATGTTGTGCTCTTATTCATGTTAAAAGTGCACATATGAAGGACAAGATTTAACCATTTGCCCATTGAAGAGATGGGTGGTAAAATAATGTGTGCTCCAGTATTTATTTTAATTTTTTAAAATTTCAGTGAAAATGAAAAAATATTGTGAAGAAAAATTATACGCAAGTCTTATTAAAATAGCATGACCAAGTTCAGCAGCTTACCTATAGGTGGGTTGACCACTAACCCACCTCAAGAAAATGGAATTTATGTTTTATTTAAGGGGAGACAGGGTTAAGCGATTGAAAAGTAAATTTTAAGAACCACACTCATGACATCAAAAAATTGATTTCATTTCATCTTCTTGTTTTGTAGCATATATTTTGGATAAAAGTTTTCTTGGACTTTATTAGAATCCTGTCCACTCAGCTAAATTTACAATGTAGGAAGGAACTTGGGTATCTGGTGAGAGTATGGTTAAACTTGAAGACCAGTTGAAGTCTCCCTGTCTTGGAAGTAGAAAAAGGTTTTAAAACAGGAGACATAAGGCTAACTTGACAGAATGATGAGTTTTGTTGAGCAAAACACTTCCCTTGTATTGTGACAAGCCTGTCAAAATCACCAGTGAACATATGAGCTGAAAAAAAATTGTGAACATGTGAACGGATAAGCGTTTCCAATGGAGAAAAAAGGAAAAAAATCAAATTCTTCATGCACACCGAAACTGACAAATGGTGTTTTAATTGATCAAGACGAATGTGAAGTGTTACTTTGTAGGAATGTGTCCGCATATAGAAAAAAAAAAAAAAAAAGAGGTTGAATAAATGTGTAAACAGGATCAAGCAATAGTGTAAATTGCAATATTTTCGCGTGTATAAATTTTCACGGATTTTGTATTTTCGACATTTCACTGTAGTTTTAATTTCACCGTATTGGACACAGTTCCCATTCAAACAATATTAAAATACTATTTCACTGTGTTTTTATTTTCACAGTTTTGTGCCATCAGCGAAATGAGTGAAAATAAGAATACAGCGAAATTAAAGCAATTTAAAGTACAGTGTGTAGAATTCAGGTGCCATGTCTTTTTACCACAGTTAATGTGTACAAGACCTTTGTGCCTGGTGTAACTTGTTGAAGTTTATATGACACTGAATCTTCGTGACTGGTTGTTTGTGACACATAGGTCCTTGATAATGGTTTCTCAATATCTGTATAAATTTACACACCTTTAAAAATTGTCACGACTTCTGTTATTTATGTTCATGTGAGGTTATCATTCATAATGGTTCGAAAATCAATTCATCATCATTCTGTAGTTTTAAAGATGTTAAGTTTTTTATTATTACCCTTTGTCATCCATCCATCTGTTGACGTTACTGCAATATTTCCAAAAAAAAAATCACTGTAGCTTTACCAAATATTTGTCAGAGATGCATCTTATGCTGGACCAGGTTCCTATTGACAACTAGCTTCCTTTGATTATTTCAAAACTTTTTATGAAACTTTATTTGTATTCATTTGAAGGCAGTCTGAGTGGCGTCAATGCTGACGACGTTACCATGATATATCAAAAAATATTCACTGTAGCTTTACTAAATTTCTATCAGAGATGCACCTTATAATGAACCAGGTTCCTATGTAAAACCACCATCCTCAGAATATTTTTTAACTTTTGACGAAACTTTAAATGTATTAATTTGAAAGCTGGCTGTGTGAGTGGCATCAACCCTGATGATGTTACCGCAATATCTTAAAAAATATTCAGTACAGCTTTACCAAGCTTTTAAGAAAGATGCACCTTATGATGGACGAGGTTCCTATTTAAAAAAAAAAAAACCCCAGCTTCCTCTGATTAGTTGTAAACTTTTTATGAAACTTTTGATGTTTTTATTTGTAGGCAAATTTTGATTCGAGATATACATTATAATGGACCATGTTGCTATTGAAAACCAGCTTCCTATTATTAATTTTAAACTTACGAAACTTCTGAAGTATTTATTTTAAGGCGGTCTGAGTGGGACACAAGATGACAATCTTGTTACCATTACATCTCGAGAAGTATTAACAGCTTCATCAAATTTTTGGTGCAGTTACACCATATTATGGCACCTGTAAAGTCTAAAAAAAGTGATATTTTCTTTTCTGTGGGGTGAGGGTTGGGACCACAAAGATTCTCAGTCTGTTATGAGTTACACAGATTTAGTATTGTTGGTTCAAAATGTAATAATTTGATCCTTGGTTGAGGCCAGTCTTTGCATCATGGTATAAGATGACCGACTAAACCTGGGCTTTTCGTATTTTGTTTAACAGGAAGGTACCGGAAACGGCTTTCTGCAGGTATATATGAATTAACTACATGACTGCATGATTTTTCCTTATTGTTCCCAGGCTTCTGGCATGTGTGTATAAGACAGCCTGCATAAAAAGCCAAAGATTTTTGTGTGGATGGAATGGGTGCAGGTTTCGTACTATCATGGCTGCCTGTCAGTCCAAGGCTTCCTCTCTCAATCAATTTCAGGATTTTTTTCCCCCAAGTTTTGAAGCTTGCTGCATTGTCCTGCTCAGGAAAATGTGTGTCAAGTTTTCGTATAATTGTTGATAATTGTGTGTTGAAATTATGCAGATCTCTGGCAAAAAATGTATTGCAGCTTTTATGCATGTTTATGTGAGCTTAACAATTTCATAATGTTAAACTTCAGGCTAACATTTTGTGCATGGCTAAGATCACAGAGAAAAGAAGTTATCTTAAATTACCATAACCCTTTCAGTACTGAACTGTTGATGTGGCCCATTCTTATTATCTGTGGAGTGGCAGGCATGGTACTCAAATGAAAAGTCTTTTTGTGAGAAATCTGAATCTGGAATCATTATGGTGATTCAGGTGAGTGAGATTTTGGTTATTTAAGGTGTATTTTGCACATACAGAAGAATCACAAGTTTTTAACCAAGCTAGTTTTCTGCCAATTCTTGCACAAAATGATTGGGTAGTATTTGGTTGACTAGATGTAGAGAGTATATCCTGTGATCAGAACTCACAAGCATTTTCTGTGACTACCAGAATTGCAGGCATATATTTCGACAACAGAACATTCAGTCTGTTTTCTTCTGTGGGACCAGTGTGATGTCCTGACTCACTGCTGAATTGTCTTTTCATTCTTTTCCATTTATTGAAAACTTTTGGATAGCCCCATGGCAAATATCTGTCTGTCCGTCTGTCTGTGTGTGTGCATGAGAGAGAGAGATATGCTTTGTCAGAATGTTTCTTGACTGCAGATTACAGAAATTTTAAACTCAGTATTTCATTCCTTCAGACTGTAGACTGACCATTTGATTACAGAAACCTTAGGCCTCTCAGATGAATGCAGAACTTGAAGGATTTTCATTGAGTTAAAGAATTGTAGACCCCTTGCATAATTTGGGCTTGTCCATTGACATCAGAACTTTTAAGTTCACCTGAAAACTTCAGAATTCACAAGCTAGTCCTTTGATTGCAACATGTAAAACCCTGCCTGCCTTCTTTGGTTCTGAAACTTGCAGGTTCATTCTTTGATTCTGGAACTTGCAGGCTCATTCTTTGATTCTGGAACTTGCAGGCTCATTCTTTGATGCTAGAACTTGCAGGCTTACTCTGAGTCTAGAATTTGCCTATGCTTGCCTCCATTGACTAGAATTTCAGACATTTGTAAGAATGAAGTAATTTATGAAAATACTTTTTTCAGCATGACTAAAAACTGAATGTACTTTTCATGGGGACTTGGTGCCATCCTTTTGCAGCAAAATTTGCAGGCCCGTTTGATTGCAGAACTTACAGGCGCTTTAATAGTGCCCCCCCCCTCCCGAGGAGGGGGCATACAGCGATTGTTTTGTCCGTGTGTGTGTGTGTCTGTGTATCCCGTTGGACAGTTTTCACGCAATAACTCAAAAAGTTTTTAGCTCAGAGCTTTCATATTGCACATGCTTATGGTCCTGAATAAGGTCTCAGATGAGTTCAAAGATGAGTGACCTTGACCCAATTCCCAAGGTCACAGAGCTATTTTAGTGAATTTTGTTTTCACATGATAATTTAACAAATTTGCCACATGGGGCTTTCAAATTGCAGGTGATTATAGTCCTATATAATGTCTCAGATGAGTACAAGGATAGGTGACCTTGACCCAAATCGGAATGTCACAGAGCCATTTTAGAAAATTTGGTTTTCACATGAAAACGTGAACAGTTTTTGACATAGACCTTTCTTATTATGTCTCCCAGTAGAAGCCGGGGTACATATTGTTTTTGTGCCCGTTTCTTCCGCTTCTTCTTAATCTTGTTGTTGTTCGGGTTCTTCAACACTTGGTTTCCGTGCGATAAGTCTTGAAGGACTTTACAGAATTTGATGAAACTTGGTAGGATTATGTATCTAGGCCAGACCTAGGTTGGGATTGTATTTGGATGACCTTGAGCGAATTCTCAAGGTCACAGGGTCACTTATGTGAAATTGGTTTCTGTGCGGTAAGTCTTGAAGAACTTGATGGAATTTGATGAAAATTGGTAGGATTATGTATCAAGGTAAGACCAAGGTTGGGATTGTATTTGGGTGACCTTGACCTAATTTTCAAGGTCACAGGGTCATTTATGTGAAATTGGTTTCTCTGCAATAAGTCTTGAAGAACTTGATGAAAATTGCTAGAGTAATGTATCTAGGTGAGAGCTAAAATAGGATTGTAATTTTCAAGCAAACTTGGTCATTTGTAATTTGTTATCACCTGTAGCTTATTCAGAGACTTAAGTGTTCCACTGGGAGACATTTGATTTTCTGTTGGAAAATCAGTCTGTTCCAGTTGCACATGGTTTTAATCCTACATAAGGCCACATAAAAAAAATCCCAGTTTATCATCAGTGGTTTCCCCCAAAAGTGATGAGGGAGGGAGGGTTTTTAAGGGTTTGCCCCATGGAGGGACCCTTTACGTTTTAGAGTTGTCCATTCAGATGTGCACATTCTCATCACTACGATATCTACAAAATTAATGCCTCCATGTATTTTGCTCAAATTTGGCAGTATACTTATCTTACCTGGCAAGATGAACTGATTAGATTTTCGTGTCACCATGACCTAATTTGAGCAAATGGTAGTCTATATGTTTGTTAGGGCTCATTACTGAGCTATCTCCAGATGATGGACCCTATAATCAACACTTTGCATTGAAGTTATGTCTAGGTTTTGTTTTTTTTAAACTTTCCTTCCCTCCAAATAAATTAACTGTATTGAAGCTTTCCGCCAGTCCTCATTGCCCATACTGCTGCCACGTGGATGTTTGAATACAATAAGTATGCAAAACTTGTCATTTCTGTGCAATCACAATGCAAAATTTTGACATTTCGGTCAGATTAAGAAGGGAAAAAAAAACAAAAACATCCTGCCTTTCAAACCAGTTGTTACTGGTAAATGATAAATATAGGACAGCTGACACTTTCCCCCTTTTTTAGCCATCCACTTTGACGATCTGCGTCCAAATGATGCCTGATGGCTGGGTGTATTGCTGGCTAACACAATGGGGCTGGTGGTGCTGACCGCTTCAGGCATTAATTAAAGCTTTGTCATGGATTTTTTTTGCAAATATTTAGGAATAAAGGATAAAAATTTTGGTGCGGCACAAAAAAAAAAAAACATGCGGGCGCTGATGATAAACCAGGATTTTTTTTATGTGGCCTAAGGTCTTAAGACAAGTTCAAAGATGGATTACCTTGATCCAAATCCCAAGGTTACAAAGCCTGTCAATACTGACACCTGTGGCATGAAGGACGGGTATAGATCTAGCAATCTCTGATTGCGTTTTCATTTTACTGCAGAACATCACAGGTTTACCCTTAAAAATCAAAACTTCATGGTCATCCTTTAAATACAGAACTTGCAGACTTATCTTTCAACTGCAGGCATTGCAACTGGTAGATACAGTGTCTAAACCTGGTAATAGACACATATTCCAGCTTGGTTTTTATCTCTGGTACATATGGGACAGCAATCATGTAATGCAAGGGGAAAGGATTTTGTGTTTTCATGTACATTCGGGCAGAGTGTCTTCTGTACACGACTCATTGGCTTGTAAGAACTTCATTCAGCATGTATGATTGTACCCTGTGGTGACTTGATGGAAGTTCTTTATTTTCTTATTTTATGTTTGAGATATGCTGTTTGACTTCATTTACACAAATTTGTAACACATAGAAGTGCAAAGCAATCTCCACCTCATAAGAAATATCAATAAATAATTTTGAAAATAATCCATTATTTACTTGAGACTTCCTGGTTCTCATCCATTGAGTATGTTTTGTTTTTTTTAACATTGGCATTGCTTTAATAATACTCCTAATGGTGTCTGTCTGTATCAATATTTCAAATGAACATATTCATAGTTTGACACACATGTATATTATGATTTTAAGAGAGAATTTGTGGATCATACAAAAGCTTATAACAACCTCTTCTCACAGATGGGGATAGCTTTTTTTTTTGTCCTTCAAAGGGGTGTTGCGATAGAAATATGCATTGCTAGCTTGTTTTTTGTTTTGTTTGTTTGTTTTTTTTTTCCAGACAGTTAACCAGCTACAGGTATTTTGGCCACAAGCTGCATTTAAATTTTCGTCAAGCAAGCCCAGAGACCAATTTATACACATGCATGATACTTGACATGTACAACTGGAAATGCTAAGCTCAATATTTGATTAAGGCATGTAATTGTGATTTTGTTTGACAAAACACTTACTTTATGCCGGGCAAATAAGGTTGTTTGTTTTATTGATAATGGCATACATTAAGTGTGATCAATGACAGAGTAAACAGTGGTAAAGTCACTGATAACCCCACCATGGTCTCATTCTGATCACAATCAACACAATGTATTAACCCTTAGAGTGCTGAAGGTGGACTTCATTGACACACTTGCAATTCTCAGTTGAATACTTGATGTCCTTGCCCCAGTCTTTCAAAAACAAAGATCAGTTCTTGACCCAGGTTGTGAATACAGATTTTTTTCCAACTGTGTGCCAAAATTTGAAATCTTGTCATTCTCACAGATAGTGTGGCATTTGAATCATTCACAACAATTTTAAGCAGCCGTGACATCAGTGCATCAAGGGTTAACATGCACGTTCATGCTGGAGGTGATTGAGGTTATATAGGGCGCGACTTTGATGACCTGTAATTCAAACACAATTGTACAATTATATTTATGGACAAGTACTGCAGGGTTATGGACCTACTGCAGTAATGTCTGACAAACAAAGTAAACTCAGCATATTTAGGTATGATGAAAGAGGCAAACAACATTGCCAGTTGACCCAGTGTTGATTTGATTATTTTAGAAATTTGCTGTGGTGATACTTTAATAACAGTATATAGTTTCCTGTTGATTACATTATTGAAATGTGATTCAATTGTTTTGATTGTCTTGTTTAACATAACTATGACTCTACTGACAAATTGCCTTTATGTGATGACAGGAAACTGTATTTTTAGTGCACTGGTTAACTCATTCCACCCTGATGACGCTTTTTCCCGCTAATATCTAAATGTCGTCTGCTCATTGTATTTTACTAATTTAGGGATTATTTTTCAATATTTTGGATGAAACTTGCATGGAAGATCATTCCAAATTATATGCCCATGGTCAACAGCTTTCCTTGGCGCGCTCTGGGCGCAATGCGCCCAGAGCGCGCCAAGGAAAGCTGTTGACTCAGTCTTCTATCAGGGTGGAATGAGTTAACTGGAGGGGGTTAAAAAAAGAGAAAAAGTAGGTCATAATAATGATATTGTTTTATGACACACTGTTTCTGTAGTTTTCATTACAGCCTTGACATTGAGGCCTGTCCACCTGTCTGGGGCGAGCAGATCAATCAAAATGCTCTGGTCTGACAGCCTAATTGTAATCCGTACCTGTCCGACTGGGCACGTGTTATTTAAAAGCCAAGTTTTTTGGGGAAAATGGCAATTTCTTAATCAAACTACTATGTGATTATTGCCAATTCGATCCTTGTAAATTAAGCAAAGATTCAATCATTAATTTGACTGAGACAGAAAAGTGACATGTTTTGTGTGGTATTTAACTGAGTGACAAAGTAACCACTCAGTCAAACAGGACAGGAAAAACCATCTTTGGATGGGTAAAATTTGTCTCCAACCTGCCCTGTGCGACAGGCAAGGAAAAAAGTTAATGTCTACCTCTGCCATAATTAGGGCCCTGTAACATACGTGTAGGAGCCCTATGGTAATTGACGGGTCTGTCTGTCTGTGATAATTACAACACTAACTCAAGAACATTAGTCAAATTGTGTCAAGATGAGTTTAATGACAAAGTATGGTCCTCAAAGTGTTTAGAGTGGTAAGAGGGAAAGTACCCGGGGTAAAGTGTACTTAACCCACCTAGAGAATTTTCTCCAGTCCGTCTTAAGTCGGAAAGCCATTATCATACTCACTTTTTGCAGGATTTCTTTCTTTTCAATCTTCATCCAGTACAGTGGAAGAGGTGGCTTTCAGCTAATACCTTAGTACACTTTACCTCATAACACCTCTACTCAACTTTATGGTGCTAAAAATTTTATTACTATTTTCCTGTGGCAGTATGGTGGAATAGTGTATGAAGCTTTTCAGTTTCAAAGGAGACGTCCGTCCATCTGTTTTTCGTTACTGGACAATAACCTTCCATGTTATTATTCAATTGCCTTCAAAGGTGGTGAAAGTATGCATCTACACCAAACCTTGGCTGGGATTGTTTTGTGGGTGACCTTGACCTCAAGGTCAAGGTCACAGTGGCTTATAACTAAATTGGAGTTTTTTGCAATATCTCCAGAACAGTTGACTGCAAGTTCATCAAACTTGGTCACAGTATGTTTTCATCTAGGTCTTTGCTACATAGTCCTTTTATTGACCTTGAAGTGAAAGGTCAGTGTCACGGGTACAGCAATGTAAATCTGTTTTTGTGCAAAATATCTCCTGAAATATTTGATAGAAGTTCATTATATTTACATTTTTAGAGAGTTCACTGTTGACTTGTCACCAGTGATTTGAGGTCAGAGGTCAAAGGTCAAGTTCACAGGGTTGAAAAATGTGTTCCATGCAGTAGAAAGATTTGAGAGAAATTCATCACACTTGATTAAAACATGAATCCAGGTAAGACTTAAGTGAAGAATGCATATGGGTGACCTTGATGCCAAAGTTCAAGGTCATGAGGGCACTGCAAAGAAAATTGGTTGTACAATATCTGCTAAAGTATGCCAGAGAAATTCATCATACTGGAGCAATTTGTGTCCAGGTAAGACTTCAAGTTTGATTGTTTAAGGGTGATCTTGAGGTCAGAGGTCAAGGTCACTGTGCGATTTGGTAAAAGAGAATAGAATAGAATTCTTTATTTTGGAAACAGTCCATATTTGCATGCAATTAAAGGAAAATAATATATGTAAACTTACAAGATAGAATTGCCATCACAAAAACTTATAGATTAAAAGAAAACCAAGTTTTGAAATCACACTTCACAAAATGTGTTCTATGCAGTATGCAGAAGGATTTCTTGAACTTCATCAAACTAAGAAAAAAAAACAAGGATCAAGGTAACACTGCACAGAATTGCTTATTATTAAGGTCATGGTCACATGGAGGTCAGAGGTCAAGGTCATTGCACCATTTGGTCTTCAGCAAAGTCCTATGACTATGACAATGCGATGCTTGCGGGGCCCTGAATGTCCTGATCATTGTTCTAGCTTAAATATTGGTGACAGCAGTGTCTCTCAAGCCAAACTCCAGCATATATCAATCATAAAAATATGAAGGAAATGCATATTATGTTCAACTTCAAAGAGTGAAGCATTACATTGTGTTGTACATTGTATTTAAATGTATCAATGTTCCATGTCCAGTTACTGAATTACGAATTGTCAGTTAACAAGGGTTCATCTAGCTGGTGCCACAAGGTAATACTGACGTAGGAGATACAGGGTGGAACAAAAGGTCATACTACAAATAAAGCCCATATATTGCTGTAATTCTGTCCAGGGTAGGCCCACAGAGAATGACTTATGGGATGTGGGTACAGGTAATTCATTCATGCCCCGGGGTCATGCACAGAAAAGTAGCTCAAATGTATTTTGGTGACATTTGCATGTGATACTGAATACAGATTAATGTACATTATGATGTACCGAACACCAATGAAACTTTTTATTAACGGTCAGCCCCAGAGGGATGACCCTTTCTGTTTTGGGGTAGTCTGTCCATCTGTCCATCCATCCAGATGTCCGTCTGTTTAACCACATGTTGCCTTTTGTGGGTGACTGCCTGTCTGAAGTCAGGATTGAAATTTGTTTCTTCACATTGGTATTGGAAGATGAATGTTGATGCTTTGGTAACTCTGAAATCTCTTTGCTGTCATTGTTGGGTTTGATATTTATGAATATGGGTCATTTTTTTGTACATAAGTGAATCATACTAGAGACGTCCAGATGTGCACATTCTCGTTAACGTGATATCTACAGAATGCCTTCATGTATTTTGCTCAAATTTGGCAATATACTTACCTTACCTAGCAAGATGAACTGATCAGATTTTGGTGTCATCATGACCTAATTTGAGCAAATAGCCGACCCTTCAGTCAACGCTTGCATTGAAGCTAGTTACTAAAATAGTTCTGTTTGTTTATATTAAACCCACAGAACATTTTACCTACCCCAACCCCCCACACTTCACCCCAGAAAGGGAGGGGGCTTGATGAACATATGTATCATCAGATATTAGCTCCACTGTAAAATCCATCTGGACAGATCTTTTTTGCAAATCATTATACAGCACCCTCACCCAGATATGACTGTAAAATACTGAAATGGCATCTTGATCTATATTACAAAGATTCAATCACATGCATAACTAACAGCAAGCAAAAAAAGGAAGGAAGGATATAACAGAAAGATGCTGTCATTCAAGTGTAAGTCCAATTCTGCAAGAGAAATAAGCAACAGTGCAGAGCATAGACTGATGGGTCCACATTTGCACATACATGGGTGCTGTGACCTTGAAAATGAGGTCAAGGTCACTTAAATGTAATCACGTCAAGAAATAGTATCAAGGTACAAATTAATGTGGTAAATTTTAGTATTAGTTGCCCTGCAAATCTTCAATTATCTTGTTCACAAATAAATGGTGGCTGGACAGACCAGCTGAAAAAATGGTTACCCCCTGAGAGTAGACCCATAAAAAATGGGCAAGCACACTTGTGAGGAGAAGATGGATCAGGGTGTAGACATGTACATACTCAGATCCTGCAGGAAGGTAAAATACTCATGCAGTTGTGGGCACATTCAAGAAAGGGACATTTTCCAGAACTTGGCTTAGAAAGTGATGGCCAAGACATAATACTGACATTTTGCCTAAAACTGACGATCTTGGACAAGTGTTAGTCAGCAGAAAACCTACTCAAGCTCTGGTCTCTGGTGTGGCGCTGAAGCATTTTCACAACTTGGTCACCTGAGGTAGCTGTACACAGTGAAAAAAGATGCACAGTTTTGTCTGCTGTGAATTTTGCTTTTCACACATTAACCCTTTCAGTGCTTGTCACAACAGTGGTCACATATCTGAATCAGTGATTCCATACAAGGTACATGTACATTGTCTGGATCAGCAGCTTTCGTGGGTTAACTTTGAGTACCTAGCACCAAACAAAGCTGTTTACTGGGCTCAGTTTAGAAATTAGCACTTTTAGGATTAATTATGAACATACTTGTATTTGTGTCTTTTGGCCCCGAACCACTTCCTAGTAGTCATTACCCTATTCCGCAGTCCAAACTCTTTATTCTTCATAAGCTAACCTGTCCCTGTTTAACCTACACACATATGGAAGTACTATTGTCCATATTGCACACGTTCCTCTGTAAAATTTTGACATAGGCTGTAGTAGCCCAAATAAGTTAAAGGGTCTTCAGCGGGTAACTACTCAACATGTTTGGGAGCCTTTTCCCTGTACATGTCATTCTGAGTAGCAGCTCCTTGTCTACGCTAAATATTCAGCAAAGACAACCCACATAATAATAAATACGAACGTGGCAAATAATGAATTAGCTAAATACGTGAAGTTTTGCTTATAAATGTAGAGCTTCATTGTGAAAGAAGAATACCTGTCAAACAAACCATAATTACTAAATTTGTATGCTACAGGTTCATGTACACTGTAAAGTATTCGAATCAAATAAGCCTAAAAAAGAGCACCATGTCTCCACTTACCCAATATTGACTTGTGTCTGTGGTGTAGAGACTCAAAATTTGAGTTTGCTTTTTATGTAACTGTTACTGGGACACTTTATGTGAGCTTCTGGATTGCTTATTTATGGTAAAAAGTAGAATTCCCAGTTAACTCATTCCGTACTATGGTCACAGGCCTTGGTCAGTGGTTCTGGCACTGCCTGGCAAGTCATGCTGCAGCTGCCCTTGCCGCAGCTGCAGCATGACTTGCCAGGCAGTGCCAGAACCACTGACTGAAGACTATAGGCATGTTGGTACTTGAACGAAAGCTTTTTTCATGAAGAATTTAAATATGCAATTGTCATCTGAAATCTAGGTAAATATACATAAATATCAGGGACTGATATGGAATGAGTTAAGGCACCACTGTAAAGAGAGCACCAACTCATGACCCATTTTTGTATACCATGAATCAAATTATTCTCATGTATTAAGAGCACCCCTATATAGACCATATTTTTTCAGTGTCTTGGGTGGTGTCAGTGGGCAGATTCCACTGTACGTATTTGTTATGAGTTTGTTTTTTACCAGTGGCACATAAAGTACCAAAAGTTATCATCCTCTTCAATCCATTCAACCATCGGTGTGTATCTTTCAACCCTGATGACTTGACTATAATATCCAGGGGAAAAAAATTACCACACCTCTTCCAAGTTTTTCTTACAGATATCTCTGAAAATGTAACAGCTGTTTCTTAAAAACTAGGCTCCTCTGATATTTTTTAAAAGTTTTTTATATATACTTTTTAATATATATTTAGACTAGAGGCCGTCTAAGTGGTCACCAAGGGAATGAGTATGTCATAAGATATGCAGAAGGCTTGATTGTGTCTTTACCAATTTATTTGATGGTCCAAGCTAGTTTGCTGCCTTCAGGTTTGCTTTTCATATGTAACATACTTTGACTGGCAAATAAAGCCATCTAAAAAAAAAAAATGTTTATCATCATCATTTTTTTTTTTTTTAATTAACAGGTTTATTTTGCTGTGCTGGTAATTCTGGCCAGGTTTTTTTTTTTTTTTTCCCGCATTGATCAACAAGTAAGGCCCTATATAAAAAAGTCATAATTTTTTTTAACAAATTGTGTATAGGGAGGAATGGTTTTGCTTTATTCATAATTTATTTAACAGAAGGTCAAGAATATGTCATCAGTATTTAATAAAATGTACATTGCTCTTTTCAATAGTTCCTTTAAATGAAATAAAGATAAGTACTGCATCACATGTCACGGAGCAGGTCATGTCTTGGCTTTTAATAAGTATGCAAGCTTTGTGAAGAGCTCCAGCTACATAATCATGGAAAATTTGATGAAAGGCCATACTTTCTTCCATCCTTAGCCCCCACCATGGCTTCATAAAAGCAAAAAGCACATCAAAGCTGTAGCATGATGGACAACATATTCAGCACACTTTGTTAAATGATTAAAACTTCTAGTGCCAGAATAGTTCTAAAATATAAATTTGCCGAAACTGGAACGATCAGAACATTGCTTATGCTATCAATATCAAACAAATTCGCCGAAACTGGAACGATCAGAACATTGCTTATGCTATCAAGAACAAGCAACTTATGCAATTTATATTGGGGGGAAATTAGGAGTGGTCAGGCACTGAGGATGATAAACAAGATTTTTTTATGGGGCCCTGAACTTTGCCTGCCATATGGACATTAGGCTGAAAAAAGGCAGTTAAATTAAAACCCTGTAGTAATATGAAATAAATTAAGGAAACCATGCTGGTGGCTGAGTAATGTATTCTTTGAATGCTATTTTAACTTTTAAAGTGCTAATCATGGCTATAGTTGTTTTCTCATTACTGTTACACATAATGGTTAAAAGATTCAAATTCCCGTGAATATACCTTTCATTCAAATACCAGCAAGCCTAGTCTAAACAAAAAATAGTATTAGTCAACAGCTTTCCTCAGGACACTTTGTGCACAAAGTGTCGTGAGGAAAGCTGTTGACTCAATCGTAAATCAGTGTTTTAAGGGTTAAAATGTATGTGCAGTGATGATTAGCTTGAAGCAATTAATCATAGAAGGTATAATAAAAATGCACCACCTCACATGATAATGCCCATGTAAAATGCACCTTGTTACAAATTGAAGAATTAAAAAGAAATTTAAAAACTTTCTTTCGCACACTTTGTGGTTGGTAATGTTACCATCAATTCTAAATACCTGAATGGGGTGGTCTGTTAATTACAATGTACCACGTATCTAACAACCAGCAAACTTGCAACTTTGCAAAAAATAAGGATTAGAAATTTCTGGAGAACAGTTTGTAACAAAGATGAGACATTTTGTAAAGTGATGTGGGCCTGTACATTTCATTACAATGAAAACTGGTTTTGCTACAAAGGTGTTTCATATGCCAATTCCTGTCTGACACATTTGGGTCATTGTGATAAATAAGGGGCACTTACAAGATTCATTACTGCAGGTCACATTTGCAGATGGCATGGAATTTATAGTACCAGTGTCAAGCACTAGATGGCTCTGTTGTTCCATAACAAGAAACGAAAGAAAAGGCCAACTGTTCACACAGATTCAGTGAGTCCACTTGAGCCACAATGTTTCCAGTTTGTATAAAGTCAGAAAAAAACATAGAAATGAACAGATGAAATGTTTGATTTGTGAATAACCAGGATCAATAAGCAAAATTGAAAAGCTTTATGCAACACAAAAGGTACACATGCCAACATGTGCATGGAGGATATTTACTATGCAGGTAAACCCAACTATAGCAAGCAAATACATGTACATGTATGCACTATGCATATATGGATACAACCATAATGTACCTCAGTCATCAGGTTCACTTGTATGGCATGGTACAGAAGTTATGTTTGCTGATCAGAATTGTTGAAAACAGGGCAATTTTATTGTGTCAACAAAATTGAATTGAAAAATATCATGAATTTTAAAAAGTGTGGATGTCAGCACGACTGTTGTGGATGGTAAACACAGTGAGTCACAACAGAGTGTACCAGATAGACCTGTCTGCAGATAACAGCATTGAAGGGGTACATACATAGGCCAGACAAGCAGAACAAGTCAATGTTGACACAGTGCTCAAACGCTTACCCTATGTAGTGAAAAATAGTCGCATTGAATCATGCACGGTGCTGTCCAGTGGTTTTCCATGTTTCGAGGCCACCCCAAATGTAGTCGAAAAGTGGCTTTACAAAGAGGATGGCCTCTTTGCACAGGAAAAGTATGGTGATGGTGTTATACTTTCTGCATCGGGACGATGGTGTTTTAAGGATATGCGATACAATTTTGTGATATTTCTCTAAGATACGCTAACATCATGAAAGCTCAACGTCCAACATTCAAATTTTGTAAAGTATGTACATAAATAGAGAATTTTGGGGAAATTACACTCTCGGATATGCGATACAATTTTGTGATATTTCTCTAAGATACGGTAACATCATGAAAGCTCAATGTCCAACATTCAAATTTTGTAAAGTATGTACATAAATAGAGAATTTTGGGGAAATTACACTCTCTTTGTCTGTTCTGTGTGGTTTCTTGTTGGCATCACTTTGTCCTCTAAGATCCACCCACAAAGGTCTCAGTTATACCCAAGCAAGTAAGCTGTGGCAGTGTCTGCTGTGGAACCCCACTTTGCGACAAGTTACCAATCACAGTTCATTTTGACCAATCAGAGTGCAGCGGTGAAGCTGCACTATGATTGGTCAAAATGAAAGCTGCACCCAAACACATGTTTGACAGTAAGCAACAGTAGGGTCAAGGTACATCATTCTTGGTCCAAAAAGGCACTAAAAACACAAAAATCTTTGAAGTTGAAAAGGAAAGATCAGCCTGAATACTTGACCGATAAGGGGTGCCCTGGATCAGCTGGGTATCACATGAAACAAAGGCTATGCCAGCCGTGCAAATCCCACTGAAAGCAGCATTTCCTCCACCCTACAGCTGTAATGATCACAGGAGTTTCAGAGGTGCCAACATTCCAAAAACTGTTGTAGGCAATTTTTAAAAGTTTTCAAAATAAAAATATTTTACTGCAAGTGTGTGCAGATTTGTTTGGTACCATTATTAAGCATTGTTAGTGTAACATCAACTTTTATGCCATATGTGTATGTACAGCCAGAAATAATGTACCACAACAATTTATTGGAAATTTGGATACTTCCATTTTTTCCCCTTAATTGCCCGTTTTTCAAATGTGGGACAATTGAGTCAATTAACTGTTTATTCCCAAGTTTATTTAGTTTAGACAAGGAGCCACTACTCAGAGAGATATGTACGGGTACAGGCTCCATAAAAAAAGTTCTGGGCAGTTACCCGCTGAAGACCCTTTATTTATTTGGGCTAATACAGCCTATGTCAACATTCTAAGGAGGAACATGTGCAATATGGACAATAGTACTTCCATATGTATATAGGTTAGACAGTGACAGGTAAGCTTATGGAGAGTAAAGAGTTTGGACTGTGGAATAGGGTAATGACTACTAGGAAGTGGTTCTGGATAAAAAGACACAAATACAGTCTGTGAAGTTGCTGTTCAGGCATACAGGTGTTTTCTTCGGTTAGATTCAGCATTCATGTTGACTTGGAGGATTTTTGTAAGTAAAAGTGAGGAAGGCCTGCCCAATGAAGCAAGGCCAGAATTTCGCAAAATTTTGCGAGAATCTGTTTGGGTTTTTATCAATAAATTTCTTTTTAAAGAAAGACAAGTTTAGGAGAATCTTTACGAGAATGGACTCTCGCCGAAATTCTGGACCTGTGAAGTAGGTTGTCATATAATAACATATGAATGGCAATTGTTTCATATACAAGGGTTATTTATGTAGTGTTTGTAAAAAAAAAAACACAACCCAAACATGACTGTTACTTACCAAGTTAGGCCACTACATATGCAGTGCGGCTTTGCCAATACCATGGCAACAAAGCTCATATGCTAGCACACAAATGAACATGGATTCCACAAAATATATGGTGCCAATAATTAATCAGGTATGTTTTTTTAGTGGGGTAATGTAGACGGATTGTTCCATTGATAAGCTGATGTTACCTGATATAGTGAAACCTGTTTTGAAAGGTAACCCCGCTACAACCCTCATGGTTAGAGTCCTGAAGACAATATTTTTACCTCCTTTTCAAGTGTTTCCTATACAGTAAACTCCGTCTGTGAACTATTTTGTTTTCCTTAAGAAGCCTCATTCAGTAGAGATGCCTTGTAAAGTGGCCAATCACTAATTCTGATGAGTCACACAATTTGGCTCACCAGCACTTCCTCTGATATGATTAGACTGATGAAGCTATATTTATGTCCTTACACACTAGTTACGAAGTTTCAATCTTGCCTGACGTCACACTTTGAAGTGTTTCCATGTACATCAAAACTCTTTGTCAATAAAAATCATCAAAACTCTCTAAATTACACTGGTGCTATCATCTAACCAACTGTACAACATGTTAGAAATGACTATTCCTGCTGCTGCACATGGATTTGTGGCCAAAAGATGGAAAATAGGTCAAACGAACACTGAATATAACTTGAAATCAGAGCAAAACCATGTCTTCAGATATGAAACTGTACTTTTGATCGTGATTGAGAGCTGATGGAAACATTTTCTGCATATATTTATAATATGTTGAAAAAGAGAAATTCAGGAGTTGGACAAATACCTAGAAGGTAGTGACACCAAGTGGCTGGTTTTATCATTATCAGTGTTTCTGATATCCACCAGGTGTCAGCTTCGGCAGAGCATCTTTTCCCAAGCGCATTTTGTTTCAACATTCAAATGAGAAGTGGCTTTCACGATCACCAGGCATTTATGGTTACACACAGTGGTACTTTCCACATGCTTGCTTCATGTATTTATGGGGGCAATAAACCAGTTTATTTATATGCTGTCGTCAATGTTTTTTTTAGTCAAATAGGTGTAAAAATGGAAGGATGAAAGCAGATTACCACTGCAGATGTGTCTGCCATATGACTGCCTCAAATATTGACTAAAGTACCATGTCAAAATATCTGATTTGTCTTTCTATAAAAACACTAAATCATGCACCATGTTCCCAGTCACAGGCAAGCACATATATACATCTATGGAGCAGGTATCTGACCATAGTCTGCATGGCCTATGTGGTATATGGTCCATCCACAACCGGTAGCCAGAAAAGGTGGGAACTCCCAAGTTCATATAGCAACTACTTAGGATTAGCTTGAGTGTAGAGTGTAATCAATGTCCAAACAGCCAGGCCAAGAGGCCTTCACCCGGGGGGGGGGGGGGGGGGGGGGAGAAGAGATCTGAGGATTGTACACAGGCCTTTAACCATCCTTAGTGGCAACAAAAATGGTCTCATGTTGCAAGTGGTCTTAAAATATAGGTAAATTTATAATAGAAATAGAATCCAGTGTCATGAATGGATGGTTGTTAAAAAACTTGCAGGTGAAAGACGGTCTTTGGAGCTAAGGTACCCACTGTATATTCAAGATATTTTGACATTTTTTTGGTTACATTACCTCCATGAATGACTATCTGCCATGTAAAATCACTTTTGAGGGACTGAATGAGTGGCCCACTGTGATTCTGAATGTCATATAGATCCACCTGTCCCTCCCCCCCCCCAAAAAAAAACAACAACAAACAAACAAACAAAAAAAAAAAACAAAGCAAAACAAAAGTTACATTAATACATATGCCATGCTAAAAACCCCCAAAACATTGCAAAGACAAATACTTTTGTCAAGCGTACAGGGTGCTTTGTAAATTTCAGAATGAGAGACTCTTCACCTTCAGACGTATTTTTGACTATTATAACACTAATATGTGCATAATTTTGGTGGTAATAATAAAGAATGTTCACATACTTTTAAGTATTTTCAGGGTGCCAGAAGGGGATAATGCAGTATATTATAGCTTGTGATCACTAAATGGAACCTGTGTTCCATCTTTTACAGTACAAATTGCTCCTTGACTCTGGTGGATGTTGTCCGATGGATTGGACTATCGGGGTCTGTCTTGAGAGACCACTGCCATGAGAAACTTATAACCTGCCTTGAAAGACCACCTCTAGGTACATGTACTGTGCTTAGTGCTGTTCATGTTGTGTATGACCCTCATGAGCGAGCACCAGCCTTGTGGAACAGAATCTGATTATTTTATCTTGTTTGTAACCCAGGTCATTTCTATTACTTTCAGATGTTCATCTCAAAAGAAAAAAATTCCAGCCTTTCAAGGCCATGAAGAAATTCTTCAGTAAGAAAAAGCCCAGCAAATCGAAAGATGAGTCTGGGGCAGCCATGAGCAAATCAACGAGTGAACTACATGCAGTCATCCACGAAGAGGAGAAGGAGCATGCTGCGTGAGTATGCATGCTGTCTTGAGGGACGTACCAGGGAAAGTTCATTCTCACAGTGTGCTATGGGTTCTGCCTACTTCATTTGCAACCTTGGGGGAGAGAGGGAGGGGGTTGAGGGGAAAAATTCATTAGCTTCCAAAGATATTGCATTGCAAAATTATCTAGATATTGCTGACCTGAAATATTTAAAAAGAGGAATTTTTTTATATGTTGCAGAAAGTCTAATCACAGTCAGCTTGTCTTCTCTGTGGGACTATGGCTTTCATTGCATGTATTGGGACCTGCTTGCCCCGCCCAGGCCAGGAAATGCTGTGCACTGACAACATGCGGTTATGAGAAGTTTCACGAAAAATTCACAAATTGGTCTTCCCCAACAGCAACATTAGTCAGAACTTTTGTGGCAGACAACATTCGACCGGGATTTTCAGAAATTTTATTGATTTCATGTAACAAAATACACGTATATCCAAGATTAGGAGTATCAGAATTCATATAGAACTTAACAGCAGCTTAGGATAAGTGGGTTTAGAGAAAGAAAATATTTCCCATTTGATGGAGAGCGGACAGAGTGCATATGTGAGAAAATGGAAGGAATCTGTCTATCTGTGCACATGCTGGTTGAGAGTTTGATGGTTTGTGGAAACCATAATTGCCGAGAGGCTCAGGTTCCCTGTTACAAAAGGAAAACATCCTTCTATACATCCTTCGTCTAGCATAGCCTATGTAAGCCAAACTACAGTTTACACAGTGTGGTGAAAAAAATGTAGAATAATTTCTGTGACAGCATCTAATCTAATCTCAGCTGACTTGTAGGATCGTCTGTCATCTGTCCATCCACAATTCACATTTTCTACTTCCTCAAAACCGTTAGCCAGGTCCACTTCAAACGTTATTGGGGTGTACCTTGGGTGGATATATACAAAATTGTTCAAATGGGTATGCTTCTATGTTTTTTTTTTGTTTTTTGTTTTCCTTCATTGATTTTTAGCTCAGCTGACTTATCAGTCAGCTGAGCTTATATCATGGTCATCTGTCTATTGTCATCTGTCCATGAACAAAATACGTTTTTGACATTTCCAAAAACCAGCAGTTAGATCCTCTTCAAACTTGGTGGGCTCCGAGACATTAACTTTTGTAATAGGTAGCACTGCAATTTTTTTCTAGTTGTTACGAGTTATTGTGTTTTCACTATTTTCAACCTTTCATCCAAAACTGTTATTTAATTGTGCGAAAACTTGCTGAAAAGTACCATGCGGAATGGTCAAACCAAGTTTTTCACCAAGTTGTGATGCTCTGGATTATATCACAATCTGATATACCGTACATCTATTGGCATGCATCTTAATAATGATTGAGCAAACATGATCCTGAGTCAATCCTAGGTCCATGGTAAATATTAAACATCAATAGAATTAGTTAGCTATTCAACAACCTTGACCTATTTTCAAGGTCACAAAGGGTCAGATGTGGACAGTTATTTGCCCAGTAAGAGATGCTATATGCGTAATGGTTTGGTGCAACCAAAAAGCTGGAATGTAATTGTGAAATAAGGAAAAACCTGACATACCTGATAACTTCTTATACAATAAATGACCTTGACCCAATTTCCATGCCAAGTTCACAGAGCCAGGGGGGGGGGGGGGGGGCATAGATCTAGCAATCTCTGATTGGTTTGAGGTGGCAGAGCTCATACAGTCACTCCTGTCTGTCCATTCGTCTGTAATCTTTTGCTTCTGTACAGTTTTCAAGTTAGCTCCATACAACTTTCAGGACGTATCAGGAGTATGAAAATCTAGGTTGAGCTTGATATTGGTGGCAGCACTTGCGGCATTATGTAATATATGGATGAGAGTGTGAAAATCTTGTGACCACTCTGGCATCCTTAATTTTGTATGGATCTTCATGAAATGTAGTGGAATTGTAGATACTGGTGGTACCACTTATAATTTTGACCAAAATTATGAGCCAAAATGTTTGAAAGATATAAAATTTCATATCTCACAAAATAATCCAGGTAGACATGTTTGCTAAATTCATACGATATATAGAGATCATGTCCAATGCTAATATCTTTTATAATCTTAGCGACTTTAACCTATTTTTGTCAGGTCACCAGGCCTGTCAAGTTGAAAGAGGTGATTTTGTGATGGCAGGATGTAGCTTGGACATCAATGGCAAAGAGAATTGAGCCTCCAGATCAAAATTACACTTGAGTACATTGTACAGAAAACTCTACCTGGTGACCTACTTTTTAGGTTCACTTTGACTTACTTGATTTGAACAAACAGACCATGTATGGAAAGCTGGAAGTGGGGCACAATTTTAAATGTAATAATTCTTTAACCTGAGTTGAAGATGAAGGTCATTTGGCCACTTTGAACGTAGGGGTCACCGTGTGAAAATCTTGGTAACTGTTTGCACCACACCCCACACACCCCCAGTTTTTTTTATTAGGCCCATCAATTACTGTTAGGACTTTTAATGTGTATGGAAATCTACAGTGATTTTGATATTAGTGGCACTACCTGCAATATTATGTAATATATGGGTCAAAATGTGAAAATCTTGTGACCAGTCCAGCATCCTTATTTTTTGATGGATCTGCATGACATCTAGTGGAATCGTGGAGGAGGTCATAATCTTGATTGCATGTGATATTTTATGGAAATTATGAGCCAAAATGTGGTGAAAGATATAAAATTCCATATCTTGAAAAAATAGTTGAGTGAGACAAGCCTAATTGATGGGATATAGAGATCATGAAATGGTTTGGTGATGATAAGGCATAGCTGAGACATCAGTAGGGCATCTATCCTCCAGATCAATATTTCACATGGAACTTCATATTCCCAATCAAACAATAAACACATTAGTTTACCCTACCTGCTCGTTTTATTTCCTGTCTTCATATCATTGTAATACAGGACAAGTCAGCATAGCACGAGACCCATGGGCCTCTTGTTTGTGGAGATATGTTCACATAATGATTATATGTAATGGAATATTCAAAATAAATATAGGAACAGAATCGTGGCCATCCATTATTAAATATTAGATCATGAATCTTTTGTGTAATCATCTTGTATTGTAGTCTCAAGTCAGTACACACAAAATTTTGTTCTCCATGGAATGAATTATGAATACTTATCTGGGAAAGGAGTCATGTTGCCTTAATTGGACAGAAGCATAGGCTAATTTGATGGGGTTTTACCCTCCGCCCCCCCCCCCCCCAAAAAAAAGAATGAAAAAATAATCCTCCCAGTGGATAACTTGTCCGTCTTCAGTCAGGATGTACGATCGTTTGACTTAATCTGTTGACCTTTTCCTTGCTCAATAGACATACACTCGTGGCAAAAAAAGGAAAAACTGGCAACCCCCGTTGGTGTAACTTGGACAGGTCTAATTCTAAATATTAGATTGTGTACAAATATGAGTATCACATGGACTGTTATGTAATGTGGACAATATAGCTAAGAGTATACCTGAGTGGTCACACAAAAACAAAATGGCCTGGAAATGAGATAACAGGCACAAAAAGTGTGTCTGGTACTGGGTGTCTATGGCTTCCGGGGCCACTGGCAAGGTGAATCCATAATGACATATGGGTCACTCATAGCCCTCTGAGTTCAGCAGAGGCATGATCATTGGCATGTTGGAAGCTGGTCTTTCCCAGTGTGAGGTTGCCAGGAGAATGGGGTCCTCCAGGTCAGTGGTACAGTGGTGATGGGACTGTTCAACAAGGGAGGATGCAAGAGGAAAGCTGGATCTAGATAACCGACACTTTTCAGATGGGAGGGATGACCATTACGTGGTACAGTATGCAAAGAGACAGAGGTTCCTTTCAACAGAGAGGTTTTGTCAGCAGGGGTACCATGCTTGCAACATCACAGCATACAATCAACAGGAGACTGGTGTTGGCTAAACCGAGGTAATACCACCCTGCTATCTGCATCCCTCTAGGTCCTGCACACACGGCCATATGGATGCAGTGGTGTCAAGAACATGCTGACTGGATCAGAGATCAGTGGACGAGTGTGGTGTGGTCAGAAGTCACGATT